>SJYT01081783.1:14761-82085 GCA_006410635.1 Cephalophus harveyi
GAGGGGGAGGAGGGGGAGGAGGGGAAGAAAGGGAGAGGAGAAGTGGGAGAAAGGAGAAGGAAGAAGAGGGGCTGTTGGTGATAAGGATGCCTTGGAATGGTTTGGTACAGTCTTTTCTGTAACAAGGTTGGATTAAGTGGTTTAGACTACTCCATGTACTCTATGAAAAGCCACCTTACTTTCCTACTCAGTTTATAAAAATTCTATAAATATGAGTATTGTACATTTCAGGGTTGTGCATGTAATTGTTGTTCAGTCACTAAGTCATGTCCAACTTTTTATGACCCCATGAACTGCAGCACACCAGTCTCCCTTGTCCTTGACTAACTCCTGAAGTTTGCTCAAATTTATGTCCATTGATTCAGACATGCTATCCAACCATCTTATCCTCTGTTGTCACCCACCCCTCCCCGCTTGCCACTGTGGGTCGATGGGATTAAACCACCAGAGGAACATTTTCATGGTATCTGCTTGTGCTGAAGGCATGTGCATCTGAGGACCTCTTGTCTTAAGAGTAGGGAAGGATAATGTGGGTGGAGAGGAGTAGAAAAAGCTTCCTGGTGTCTTTGGATAGTAAAAGTTGTAGTTCAGTTGCTAAGTCATGTCTGACTCTCTGTGATCCCATGGACTGCAGCACACTATGCTTCCTTGTCTTTCACTATCTCCAGGAATTTGCTCAAACTCATGTTCACTGAGTTGGAGATGCCATCCAACCATCTCATCCTCTGTTGCCCTCTTCCTCTCTTTCCCTCAATCTTTCCCAGCATCAGGCTTTTTTTCCAGTGAATCAGCTCTTCTCATGACGTGGCCAAGGGATTGGAGCTTCAACTTCAGCATCAGTCCTTCCAATGAATATTCAGGATTGATTTCCTTTAAGACTGACTGGTTGGCTCTCCTTGCAGTCCAAGGGACTCTCAAGAGTCTTCTCCAACACCACAGTTCAAAAGCATCAATTCTTCCACACTCAGCATCCTTATGGTCCCACTCTCACATTTGTACATGACTACTGGGAAAACCATAGCTTTGACTAGACAGACCTTTGTCGGCAAAGTAATGTCTCTGCTTTTTAGTATGCTGTCTAGGTTGGTCATAGCTTTTCTTCCAAGGAGCTATGTTTTATAATTTCATGGCTGCAGTCACTGTCCACAGTGATTTTGGAGTCCAAGAAAATAAAACCTGTCACTGTTTCCACCTTTTACCCAACTATTTGCCATGAAGTGCATGTAATAGTTTGGAGAAGGCAACGGCACCCCACTCCAGTACTCTTGCCTGGAAAATCCCATGGACGGAGGAGCCTGGAAGGCTGCAGTCCATGGGGTCGCTGAGGGTTGGGCACGACTAAGCGACTTCACTTTCACTTTTCACTTTCCTGCACTGGAGAAGGAAATGGCAACCCACTCCAGTGTTCTTGCCTGGAGAATCCCAGGGATGAGGGAGCCTTGTGGGCTGCCCTCTATGGGGTCGCACAGAGTTGGATACGACTGAAGTGACTTAGCAGAAGCAGCAGCATGTAATAGTTCTATAATAAATACCTATGGAGTAGTTTTATGAACCCACTTCCTAGACTGTAGGTGGAAAGACTAAGCCTGGTCCACCAATGGACAGCTTATCACCAGTGGCATTCAAAAAGAAAGTGACCAGGCAGAGTCCCAGATAGAGAACAGGCCCTTGAATAATGAACCCCTTGGATTGCATTGCTATTAATAAATTCACCTTCTCTGCTGGAAGGGGAAGTGTAAGAAAGCATCAAAGTGGTGATGTCAGCGATATCAGAGCCAAGTCTTCTCTGAGAAGGAAGAATCATACACAACCACCGAACCATTAGGAGATTGAAAAGTCAGCTTTCATTTTTCCTAAAGAACATCAACTTCATGTTCCTTCTGTCAATGGAAGTGAATAAATTTTGAGGACTACTATCTATTCATTCATCCTTTTTTTTTTTCACTGAGTTATCTGCTAGGTACTGGACATCATCAACAGTAAGCCAATGTAGAAACTGTCAGTGCTCTCAGGGAGCTTGCGATTTAGTAAGAGTCTACGAAGTCGTCATGTTTCACTATAACACAAGGCAGGATAAGGTACATACCCTGAGAGAAATGCAGATAAAGACTAGCAGGAGTTGTGAGGTGGTAGAGATGTGGCAAGAGAAGAATCTGTCTTCTCTGTGGTTGCATGAGGATGGGGAGAGGCAAGAGGCCATTCAGAACACTGAGCACCTGCCTCCTGAGCTGATCTGACGCTGCAGGTCCAGGGGTGTACACTCGTCTTCTTGCCTGCAACCCTCTTCTCCCTCCATCTTGACTCATTACTTGCCGCCTCTTTAAGAAACAGAATGATTTGAGCCTTCTGCTTGGTGTTTCAGGATCTCAAAGCCTGAAACTACTTCAAGTGTCCTAACATACGTGGAGTCAGGAGACTAAATCTCTGATTACAGGTCAACAGTGTAAAAGGAGAATAGGGTAATATGATTATATGCTGGCATTTCTGCAGTCCAGTCTGAAGAGTGCTGGCTGTTTTCTGGGTTATCTACATACCTCAAGGGAAAAGAGCACTCAGGGTGAAATGCCCCAGTGTTATCAAGAAATAGTATCATTTCAAGTCCTGCCATTACATACACTTAAAATATCAGCTCCCATGGTTGGGCAAGCAGAAGAAAGGTTATCAACCCTGCTCACAGAAACACACACACACACACACACACACACACACACCTATCAAGGCTCCTCAGTGTCACCCTTGTTTATGTTCCTGACTTCTGGTTTTTCCCATTAACCCCAGAAACTTCTTGATGAACTTTTGTTACCAGCCTCAAGGAACTGCAGTCTTCATGACAAGATGGTGCTCTTATGGAATTAAACGACTGCTTTACCTTGAAACGGTTCATGATCTAGACTTGTTAGAAAGAGCTATGCAGTGTTGGTGTCTGCTAGAATTTTCTTTTTGACAGCACAGAGAATATCAGTCTGAGAGGTTATTATCAACATTGATGTTAAAATGCCAGTGGATGGTGAAAAATAACAAATAATGCCAAGAACAATTTTCCTCACCAGATGTCCTAATGGGCTTAGAAATATACAGCACTCACCCTTCTAATCAAGGATGAGAAGACCAGAGGGCACATAGGAAAGGCATTTTCCCCCTTTATTTTCTTAGTTATATAAGTAACCATATACTCAATATTTAGAAAACCAGAGCTCAAACTGCCAACATCTGTTAGATCATAGAAAAAGCAAGAGAATTCCAGAAAAACATCTACTTCTGCTTCATTGACTAGGCTAAAGACTTTGACTGTGTGGATCACAACAAACTATGGAAAATTCTTAAATAGATGGGAATACCAGAACACCTGACCTGTCTCCTGAGAAATCTGTATGTGGGTCAAGAAGCAACAGTTAGAACTGGACATGGAACAACAGACTGGTTCCAATTGGGAAAGCAGTACGTCAAGGCTATATATTGTCACCCAGCTTATTTAACTAATATGCAGAGTATATCATGAGAAACGCTGGGCTGGATGAAGCACAAGCTGGAATCAAGATTGCCAGGAGAAATATCAGTAATCTCAGATAGGCAGATAACACCACCCTTATGGCAGAAAGCGAAGAGGAACTAAAGAGCCTCTTGACGAAAGTGAAAGAAGAAAGTGAAAAGGCTGACCTAAAAAAAACAAAGCTCATGGCATCCAGTCCCATCACTTCATGGCAAATAGATGGGGAAACAATGGAAACAGTGACAGACTTTATTTTCTTGGGCTCCAAAATCACTGCAGATGGTGACTGCAACCATGAAATTAAAAGACACTTGCTCCTTGGAAGAACGGAGAAGGCAATGGCACCCCACTCCAGCACTCTTGCCTGGAAAATCCCATGGATGGAGGAACTTGGAAGGCTGCAGTCCATGGGGTCGCTGAGGGTCGGACATGACTGAGCGACTTCACTTTCACTTTTCACTTTCATGCACTGGAAAAGTTATGACCAACATAGACAGCATATTACAAAGCAGAGACATTACTTTGCCAACAAAGGTCCATCTAGTAAAAGCTATGATTTCTCCAGTAGTCATGTATGGATGTAAGAGTTGGACCATAAAGAAAGCTGAGTGCTGAAGAATGATGCTTTTGAATTGGAGAAGACTCTTGAGAGTCCCTTGGACTGCAAGGAGATCAAACTAGTCAATCCTAGAGGAAATCAACTCTGAATATTCATGGGAAGGGCTGATGCTGAAGCTGAACCTCCAATACTTTGGCCACCTGATGCAAAGAACTGACTCACTGGAAAAGACCCTGATGCTGGGAAAGATTGAAGGCAGGAGAAGAAGGGAACGACAGAGGATGAGATGATTGCATGGCATCACTGACTTGATGGACATGAGTTTGAGCAAGCTCCGGGAGTCGTTGAAAGGCAAGGAAGCCTCTCGTGCTACAGTCCATGGGGTCACAAAGAGTCAGACACAACTGAGCGACTGAACTGAACTGATACATTCAATATAGAAAATACAGATATTAAAAAGAGTTAATCAACCATTCTATTGGTTGAATTCTATTAATTCAACATTCTATTTACAGAAAATGACAGTAAATATTTTGGTTTATATCCATTGCTATAGATTGAATGTGTATGTCTCCCCCCAAATACATTGAAATGCTAACCTCCAATGTCATAGGATTAGGAGGCAGGACCTTTGGGAAGTGATTAGGTCATGAGGGTAGAGCCCTCATGAATGGGTTTCCACTGAAGTGAAGTAGCTCAGTCGTGTGTGACTCTTTGCGACCTCGTGGACTGTAGCCTACCAGGCTCCTCCCTCCATGGGATTCTCCAGGCAAGAATACTAGAGTGGGTTGTCATTTCCTTCTCCAGGGGATCTTCCTGACCCAGGAATCGAACCTGGGTCTCCCATATTGCAGGCAGATGCTTTAACCTCTGACTCACCACGGAAGACAAATGAATGGGCTTAGTGTTATAAAAGAGACCTCACAGAGCTCCCTCCTCCCTTCCACCGTGTAAGGAAACAGCATGTAAAAGACTTCCATCTACAAATCAGGAAGTGGGTCCTTAGCAGACACTGACCATGCCCATGCCTTTAACTTGGACTTTCCAGCCTCCAGAACTATGAGAAAAAAAATTTCTGTTGCTATAAGCCACCTTGGTTATGGTATTTTGTTATAGCAGCCCAAATGAACTAAGACATCATCAAAGCTTTTTCATATATCTGTGTATATATTTTAATGAAATTAAATCTATAGTTAATATTTTATGACTTACTTTTCCCCTTAGTGTATCATGAATATTTTTATATACACATGCCCATCATCATTTTATTATTTTTAATGGTTAAATAATATCCTACTCTCAAAATGGATGGTAATTCATCTATGCAGTGCTGGATGGTGGTGTTCAGTCACTCAGCTGTGTCCAATTCTTTGTGATCCCCTGAACCATAGCCCACTAGGCTCCTCTGTCTATGGAATTTTCTAAGCAAGAATACTGGAGTGGGGTGCCATTTCCTACTCCAGGGGACCTTGCCAACTTAGGGATGGAACCCACATCTCTTGCGTGTCCTGCACTGGCAAGTGGATTCTTTACCACTAGTGCCTCCTGGGAACCCCTGGATATCACTGGACATTCAGATTGCTTGCAGTATTTCACTTTTAAAAGTAACGCTGCTGTTGCTGCTGCTGCTAAGTCGCTTCAGTTGAATGAGTATGATACTAATGAGTATCCCTGTATTTATATTTGCATACTCGTCTGTTACATTCTTAAGGATAAAGTCCTTAGAATGGATTACTAGGTACCTACACATTTTTGAGTCACTTGCTAGACATTTCCAAACTGTACTCCAGGATTTGTACCAATTTACACTTTTAGCAAGTGTCTAAGAGTCCTTTCCCCTCAATGCATGAGAGGCACCTTGAAAATCCTGCTTAAACCCTTAGCTCTTGAACTCCCAACTAGGACATGCGCCCTTCCTGACAGCAGCTTACAGAAAGAGCTCTGTGCCACTCGTGGGCACCGAACGAAGAGAGGTGGGCTGGCAGCCACAAGAGAAGCAAGCAGCTGAGACTGCTGTCAGGACACAGTGGGGTTTCACTCGAGAGAAAAGAGTGAGGTGTCAGCCTCAGAGACAGGTGGCTTGGTTCCCTCTTCCCTTACTTGCAGTGTTAAAAGCAGCAACACTTTCTGTTCATGCAGCAAGGTTTCAGCTTTCAACCCTTTCCAGACTCAAGTATAATTGATATCTGTGCACTTTGGTATAGATGATCGTGGTAAGGCTTCTCTGCTCCCTGATTTGGCACAGGTGTAATTATCCACCTCACTGTGAATTAGGACATTTGCCTAAATGGTAGGGTAGAGTGTTGAATCTCTGGTCCCCAGTCTAGAGCTCCCTTTAAAAATTTCCCTCTTTCCTTTAATGTTTAAGATATTAGGAATAAATACATATTAACCCCGGGACCTGTGGTGAAAATTACCTTTTTGACATAATTCCTGCTATCAACTTTTGCTGTGTTTTGATTTTTTTTCTCTCCTAAAGAAGGGTGCAACACAAATAAAGAAAAAATAAAATAGCTGGTCCCAGCTCTTCTGCAGATGCCATGAAATTAGCTACCTTAGTGGAACTTACTTATTGTGTGAGTGACTCTTTGGGGTCATGGTTACTGGCTTGTGAGGAGGTACCCATGTTTGGACAGGGCAAAAGGGGGCCCTGTCACGGTCAATTTTATCTGTCAACTTGGCTAGGTCATGGTACTCAGATATTTGGTCAAACATAGCTCTAGATAATTCTGTGAAAGTATTTTTTGATGAGTTTCACATTTAAATCAGCGGACTTTGAGTAAAGCAAATTACCCTCTATAATGTGGGCAGGCTTCATCCAATCAGGTGAAGTCCTTAATAGAAAAAACTGATCTCCTTGACGAACAGGAAATTCTGCCTGTGGACTTAAAACTGCAGCATCAGCTCTTCCCTGGGTTCTAGTCTGCTGGCCTGCCTGAAGATTTTGAACTTGCCTGCATCCATGATGTATGAGCCAATTCTTTAAATTCCACCCCCAGCCCCTTGCTGTCTCTCTCTATATATAATACAGAGATTATAGATACATATTATATAATTATAGCTATATATGAGACAGAATAAGTAATATATATATATAATATTACATTCAGTTCAGTTGAGTTCAGTCGCTCAGCCATGTCCGACTCTTTGCAACCCCATGAATCGCAGCACGCCAGACCTCCTTGTCCATCACCATCTCCCGGAGTTCACTCAGACTCACGTCCATCGAGTCCGTGATGCCATCCAGCCATCTCATTCTCGGTCCTCCCCTTCTCCTCCTGCCCCCAATCGCTCCCAGCATCAGAGTCTTTTCCAATGAGTCAATTCTTCGCATGAGGTGGCCAAAGTACTGGAGTTTCAGCTCTAGCATCATTCCTTCCAAAGAAATCCCAGGGCTGATCTCCTTCAGAATGGACTGGTTGGATCTCCTTGCAGTCCAAGGGACTCTCAAGAGTCTTCTCCAACACCACAGTTCAAAAGCATCAAATCTTTGGCGCTCAGCTTTCTTCACAGTCCAACTCTCACATCCATACTATTATTATATATATATATATTCAGCTGAATCTGTTTCTCTAGAAAACTTTAATACAAGTCCATTGCCAACTTGTAACAGAACTTTTTTTCCTTTTTTAAAATATTTATTTATTTGGCTGCATCAGGGCTTCCCTGGTAGCTCAGTTGGTAAAGAATCTACCCACAATGCAGGAGTCCCTGGTTCGACTCCTGGGTCGGGAAGATCCCCTGGAGAAGGGAATGGCTACCCACTCCAGTATTCTGGCCTGGAGAATTCCATAGGCTGTATAGTCCATGGCATTGCAAAGAGTTGGACACGACTGAGCAACTTTCACTTTCATTTTTTATCAGGTCTTAGTCGTGGCCCAGGCTTCTCTCTAGTTGCGCTGCGCAGGCATAGTTGCCCCACAGCACATGGGATCTTAGTTCCCCACTAGGGATCAAACTCACATCCCCTGCATTGGAAGGCAGATTCCTAACCACCTGACCATCAGGGAAGTCCCGGGACAGAACTTTCTGATCAGGGTTTCTACTTAATCTAGTGTCACTTTCAAATCCAAGAAGCAAACACAGGTGAACTCCATTCCTTCCCACTTTTCAAAGATATGTTCAAAGACAAATGAGAAGGATAATAACAGGAAAGTCCCAAGTGCTATGCCCCCAAATTCATAGCCTACCACTAGGAAGTTGGCCCTGGCAGCCCACCTAAAGAGAGGAAGCTAAGGCCTGGGGAGGCTGGGTTACCTGCATTTACCTTGTAAATGTGACTCCAATGAAATAATGCATAATGAGTAATGTATAAGCAGCTGAAAGCGGCAGGCCTGAAAGATCAGATTCAGGTTCCCCCGATTTGCCTGACTCTCAAGTTCAGGCTTTTGACCTCTGGGACATCCTGCCATGTCATAAAAGCAGTTGGCATTTGGGGAAAAAAAAAAAAATCAGCCCCAACTGGGCACAGGTAGCGGTCTAAATTCTCTTTGTTTCTGAGCCAGTGAGAACTTCCCAGAGACTGTTTGCTTCAGGTTCTAAACACATGAAATTAGGTTCAGGCAGGAAAGAGCATCTTTCCCTGAGCCTGGGCAACTGAGCTGAGTGTTTCTCCAGTTTGAGAATAATTTTGATGCTCAACATATGCCACTGATCGTCTCCAGAGCTCTGTCTTCATCTCCAGCTCCGATCTCCCTCTAAGGCCATTACATGCGGAGCTAGGCTCCAGCCCCCCTTAGCTTGCCCCTGACTTAGCTCTTCCCAGGCTCCCGGTGTCCCCATGCGGGCTGCCTCGTGGCCAGGTAGCCTGTTGTCTGTTTTGCCCTCAGCTAAAAATATCTCTAGCACACTTCCCAGACCTGCTGCTCCCTTTCCCTCCTCATTGCCACGTTCTCCTTGCTTCATCCTCCTCCTTTACAGGTAGAAAGATCTGGAGGCAGGAGCCAAGGGGAGGAGAAGAGGAGGCGAACCAAGACCATTCCTTTCCTCTCTTCTTCCCTTGCAAATCCAGACACAGTCGAAACATAATAAGCATCTTTCAGCCGTGTGAACAGATGCTGCAGTAACTGTCACAAGAAAGCATCAATGTGCTTTCACACTCAAGGGGACAGAGCTGTAAGAAAGCCCTGTCCACTGCTGTTAGGAGTCACAGAAGGGAAAATGACAATATGACAAGAAGCACGGGGCTCCTATTTGGTTCAAGGCAGATTGTAACATGAAAAACACCATTTGCCTTTCCCTGATGACACTTTAAGCATTATGGAAGCACGCTCACCCAGAAAATAATCGATATCTTACAGCCTTCTTTCCTGTTTTCCTAGGAAAGATGTACAGAATCATTCTGCCTCTTTATTGCTCCTCTTTGCTCCCTCCTCCCACCCTCGGCAGTGTCAGAAGCAGATGCTGTTGCCTTGGCAACATTACAGAATAAACTTGTTGCTTCTGAACCAGCTGTACCCAACCCGGGTGGTGTCAAGGCAGTTTGTTTCCTTTTCCTGTTCGTCATCTGCTAAAACTCAGGCTTCATAATTCAGATACTGACCTTCCTCAACGGTCACATGAGAGCTTACTTCTCACACTCATCTCAGAGTTAGAAGGGCTGGTGGTTCATTTGAATTCAAGTCTTTCCCAAAGGACCCTTAATAAAATATATACCTGTTACTAGTGAGAGAGGACCCACCAACACATTACAATGCAATGGGATATGCCAGTGTTCTTTCTTACAGAAGAAGAGGATCTCAATGGACAGCATAGGGCCACCATGTGAAAAAAACAATACGCTTTCCCCTTCCCTCTCTATAGACATGCTTTTACTAATTTATCTATTTGTCCTTATTCCAAGAAGAACAGTGATTAGAAAAATTATACTTGTGCCTTAAAACAGATTGGAAAAATACAGAACAATATTCCAAAATTACCACTAATCCTACTACAAAACACTGTTTTCTGAACATTTTTTCTCTCATGCTGTATTTTTCTTTAAAAATCCGATGGCTTTGTTTTATAATTTTATATCCTGATTTCCCAATTTAATATACACTGGGCATTTTTGCACATTTAAAAAACTATTTGAAACATGATGCCTCTCTCTCTCTCTCTCCTTTCCACCATCCTTCTCTCTCTAAGCACTGTTTTATTTATTAAATAAACTGGTCATTTCCTGTAGAGTTCCCAATGACCTGGATTTTGCTAATAGGATCTCCCCATTTTGTCATTTATCATATTCTATTTTGTCATTGATCATATTCCTCTGTCCCCTATATTCTCTGAAAAATGTTAGCTACGTCTCAAAGTTTGATCAGATTCATGTTGTTACTTTGTTAGGCCCACTTTGTTGACACTCCCCAGGAGGTACCCAATACCTGGTTGTCCTTCTGTGATGTCAGAAGCCAAAGATAATCACTGCCCAGATTCATTGTTTCATTAGGAATTTCAAACAGGTGAATATTCTCACTTTACCACTATTTCTACATTCGTTAACTGAAGTTATAAAGAGAAACTTCTCTTCATTGACTCTAATTATATTGAGGCATAGCTCATAGAAGGCAGGATAAATGTGTAATTTATTCTCTTTATTTGCCAGTTATCAAAATAATGAATTAAGTGCCAAGCACCATGCAAATGGAACTAATTAGTTTTTCTAGCATCATTATGAATGCGTGGATTTAAACATATTTGATGTGTTTCAGTCCATTGCAGTTATTATTCTTAATCATGTGCCAACAGTCCCATCTTCAGCCAGTGGGAGCCTCTTCACTCTGCTTTCTAAATCCTTAAACAGATCCTAGCTTTTTTCCTAGTGCTTTTTAAAAACTGCATCCTTGCTTCCTGTTGTTACGGGATGTTCCAGGCTCATCTTAAACATTTGCTGTTCCAGACCTAGAGCTAGCCATTTCTTTAAACAGATCCAGGTTGTTTGCTTTTCAGTGGGAAATTTTATATAGAAGCTGGGTTTTAAGGTATTCATTTTCAAGGTCTTTTCTGTGGACAAAATTAAGGAACTTTGCTTTGGCTTTCCCCTCCCCCTCCTCGTCCTTCTCTCCCCCTTCTGCTGTGCCTGTTCCTTAACATAAAATACACCATTGCAATGACTGTCATTTGAATTCAAGATTACAGTATTTTTTAAACCTCATCAATCTTATACCTGTGGTTCCTTTCTCTTACATCAATGACACACCATAATTAGTCATTTGCTTCATCAACAATACACGCACATTGAATTACCCCAAAACGAATGGTTCAAAGCCACAACAAACACAAATATGTATCACAGTATCTGTGAATTAGCAAATCATAAGTAGCTTAGCCGCAGGGTCTGGGTCTAAATTTCTTAGGGTCTAGAGGATCCAGAAAGCATGATTTCTGGCTTCTCTCAAAGTGAGCTGTTAAAAAATGCAAGGTATGAATGGCAATGCCTTGGGTAATCAAGCCTCAAAAATCATACAGAGTCATGGCTATCACTTTCTACATTGAAAGTTCCTTGTCTAGGACTCCAGGTCTGAAAATGAGTCTCCACAACTTTCAACTCCAGCCTCTGAGCTCTTGTTTCCATCCTGGAGGTCATCTTTTCTTTTTCATAATAGGTAGCCCATGTTTTCTGCTCAAAAGTTTGCTGAGTTTGCTTCCTACCAATAGGAGTTCAGGGTCCAAAGGCTTCTTATCAATTTTATGCTAATTTGGTCCCTTTCAATCTAATCCATGTGGTTCAGTTCAGTTCGGCTGCTCAGTTGTGCCCAACTCTTTGCGACCCCATGGACTGCAGCATAACCAGGCTTCCCTGTCTATCACCAACTCTCAAAGTTTGCTCAAACTCATGTCCATTGAGTCAGTTATGCCATCCAACCATCTCATCCTCTGTTGTCCCCTCCTCCTCCAACCTTCAATCTTTCCCAGCATCAGGGTCTTTTCAAATGAATCAGTTCTTCACATCAGGTGGCCAAAGTATTGGAGTTTCAGCTTCAGCATCAGTCCTTCAATGAATATTCAGGACTGATTTCCTTTAGGAGGGATGGGTTGGATCTCCTTGCATTCCAAGGGACTCTCAAGAGTCTTCTCCAACACCACAGTTCAAAAGCATCAATTCTTCAGTGCTCAGCTATCTTTATAGTCCAACTCTCACATCCATACATGACTACTGGAAAAACCATAGCTTTGCTAGACGGACCTTTGTTGGCAAAGTAATGTCTCTGCTTTGCAACATGCATAACTTTCCTTCCAGGAGCAAGCGTCTTTTAATTTCACAGCTGCAGTCACCATCTACAGTGATTTTGGAGCCCAAGAAAATAAAGCCTATTGCTGTTTCCATTGTTTCCCCGTCTATTTGCCATGAAGTGATGGAACCGGTGTCATGATCTTAATTTTCTGAATGTTGAGTTTTAAGCCAACTTTTTCACTCTCCTTTTTCACTTTCCTCAAGAGGCTCTTTAGTTCTTCTTTGTTTTCTGCCATAAAGGTGGTGTCATCTGCGTATCTGAGGTTATTGATATTTCTCCCGGCAATCTTGATTCCAGCTTGTGTTTCTTCCAGCCTGGCATTTCACATGATGTACTCTGCATATAAGTTAAATAAGCAAGGTGACAATATACAGCCTTGACGTACTCCTTTCCCAATTTAGAACCAGTCTGTTTTTCCATGTTCAGTTCGAACTGTTGTTTCTTGACCTGCATACAGATTTCTTAAGAGGCAAGTCAGGTGGTCTGATAGTCCCATCTCTTTAAGAATTTTCCAGAGTTTGTTGTGGTCCACACAATCAAAGGCTTTGGCATAGTCAATAAAGCATTGGCATAGTCACTAAACTTCCCTGGTGGCTTAGAGGTTAAAGCGTCTGCCTCCATTGCGGGAGACCCGGGTTCGATCCCTGGGTCGGGAAGATCCCCTGGAGAAGGAAATGGCAATCCACTCCAGTATTCTTGCCTGGAGAATCCCATGGACTGCTGCTCAGTTGTGCCCAACTCTTTGCGACCCCATGGACTGCAGCATAACCAGGCTTCCCTGTCTATCACCAACTCTCAAAGTTTGCTCAAACTCATGTCCATTGAGTCAGTTATGCCATCCAACCATCTCATCCTCTGTTGTCCCCTCCTCCTCCAACCTTCAATCTTTCCCAGCATCAGGGTCTTTTCAAATGAATCAGTTCTTCACATCAGGTGGCCAAAGTATTGGAGTTTCAGCTTCAGCATCAGTCCTTCAATGAATATTCAGGACTGATTTCCTTTAGGAGGGATGGGTTGGATCTCCTTGCATTCCAAGGGACTCTCAAGAGTCTTCTCCAACACCACAGTTCAAAAGCATCAATTCTTCAGTGCTCAGCTATCTTTATAGTCCAACTCTCACATCCATACATGACTACTGGAAAAACCATAGCTTTGCTAGACGGACCTTTGTTGGCAAAGTAATGTCTCTGCTTTGCAACATGCATAACTTTCCTTCCAGGAGCAAGCGTCTTTTAATTTCACAGCTGCAGTCACCATCTACAGTGATTTTGGAGCCCAAGAAAATAAAGCCTATTGCTGTTTCCATTGTTTCCCCGTCTATTTGCCATGAAGTGATGGAACCGGTGTCATGATCTTAATTTTCTGAATGTTGAGTTTTAAGCCAACTTTTTCACTCTCCTTTTTCACTTTCCTCAAGAGGCTCTTTAGTTCTTCTTTGTTTTCTGCCATAAAGGTGGTGTCATCTGCGTATCTGAGGTTATTGATATTTCTCCCGGCAATCTTGATTCCAGCTTGTGTTTCTTCCAGCCTGGCATTTCACATGATGTACTCTGCATATAAGTTAAATAAGCAAGGTGACAATATACAGCCTTGACGTACTCCTTTCCCAATTTAGAACCAGTCTGTTTTTCCATGTTCAGTTCGAACTGTTGTTTCTTGACCTGCATACAGATTTCTTAAGAGGCAAGTCAGGTGGTCTGATAGTCCCATCTCTTTAAGAATTTTCCAGAGTTTGTTGTGGTCCACACAATCAAAGGCTTTGGCATAGTCAATAAAGCATTGGCATAGTCACTAAACTTCCCTGGTGGCTTAGAGGTTAAAGCGTCTGCCTCCATTGCGGGAGACCCGGGTTCGATCCCTGGGTCGGGAAGATCCCCTGGAGAAGGAAATGGCAATCCACTCCAGTATTCTTGCCTGGAGAATCCCATGGACAGAGAAGCCTAGTAGGTTACAGTCCACGGGGTCGCAAAGAGTCGGACACGACTGAGTGACTTCACCTTCCTTCACCTTCTTCTATAGTCACTAAAGCAGAAGTAGATATTTTTCTGGAACTCTCCTGCTTTTTCAATGATCCCAACGGATATTGGCAATTTGATCTGTTTCCTCTGCCTTTTCTAAAACCAGCTTGAACATCTGGAAGTTCTCGGTTCACATACTGCTAAAACCTGACTTGGAGAATTTTGAGCATTACTTTATTAGTGTGTGAGATGAGCGCAATTGTGTGGTAGTTTGAACATTCTTTGGCATTGCCTTTCTTTGGGATTGGAATGAAAACTGACCTTTTCCAGTCCTGTGGCCACTGCTGAGTTTTCCAAATTTGCTGGCAGATTGAGTGCAGCACTTTCACAGCATCATCTTTCAGGATTTGAAATAGCTCAACTGGAATTCCATCACCTCCACTAGCTTTGTTTGTAGCGATGCTTCCTAAGGCCCACTTGACTTCGCATTTC
The DNA here is from genome assembly GCA_006410635.1 of Cephalophus harveyi. NCBI lineage: Eukaryota > Metazoa > Chordata > Mammalia > Artiodactyla > Bovidae > Cephalophus > Cephalophus harveyi. The sequence goes on from SJYT01081783.1 coordinate 29,474, forward strand.
AGGATGTTTGGCTCTAGATTAGTGATCACACCATCATGATTATCTGGGTCATGAAGATCTTTTTTGTATAGTTCTTCTGTGTATCCTTGCCACCTCTTCTGAATATCTTCTGCTTCTGTTAGGTCCAGACCATTTCTGTCCTTTATTGAGCTCATCCTTGCATGAACTGTTCCCTTGGTATCTCTAATTGTCTTGAAGAGATCTCTAGTCTTTCCCATTCTATTGTTTCCCTCTATTTCCTTGCACTGATCACTGAGGAAGGCTTTCTTATCTCTCCTTGCTATTATTTGGAACTCTGCATTCAAATGGGTGTATCTTTCCTTTTCTCCTTTGCTTTTCCCTTCTTTTCTTTTCACAGCTATTTGCAAGGCCTCCTCAGACAGCCATTTTGCATTTTTGCATTTTTTTTTCCCTTGGGGATGGTCTTGATCCCTGTCTCCTGTACAATGTCATGAACCTCTGTCTATAGTTCTTCTGGCACTCTATCAGGTCTAATCCCTTGAATCTATTTGTCACTTCCATTTTACAATAGTGAGGGATTTGATTTAGGTCATACTTGAATGGTCTAGTGGTTCTCCCTACTTTCTTCAATTTAAGTCTGAATTTTGCAATAAGGAGTTCATGATCTGAGCCAGTCAGCTCCTGGTCTTATTTTTGCTGAGTGTATAGAGCTTCTCCATCTTTAGCTCCAAGGAATATAATCAATTCGATTTCAGTATTGACCATCTGGTGATGTCCATGTGTAGAGTCTTCTCTTGTTTTGTTGGAAGAGGGTGTTAGCTATGACCAGTGTGTTCTCTTGGCAAAACTCTGTTAGCCTTTGCCCTGCTTCATTTTGTACTCAAGGCCAAATTTGCCTGTTATTCCAGGTATCTCTTGACTTCCTACTTTTGCATTCCAGTCCCCTGTGATGAAAAGGACACCTTTTTGGTACTTCTGTGTGGTACTTCTATGGGGTACTTCTGCCAATTTACTTCTTTTAAAATATCTGATGGGTTTGTTGTGAAGAGGAAAATAAGATATTTCACTGTATATGTACTTGAACTCATAGGCCAACTATTTAGCATACTGCCTGATATCTACCAAGCATTTAAATAGTTTTTTAAACATTTTACTCATTTAATTTTGGTTGTGCTGGGTGTTTGTTGCTGCGTGGGATTTTCTCTAGTTACAGCAAGTGGGGGCTACTCTTTGTTGCAATGAGTGAGTTTCTCCCTCCGGTGGCCCCTCTTGTTGCAGAGCACAGGCTCCAGGGCAAGTGGGCTTCAGTAGCTGCAGTGCCAGGGGTCTAGAACACAGGCTCAGTAGTTGTGGCGCACATGCTTAGTTTTCCCTGGTATGTGGGATATGTGGGATCTTCCACAACTAGGGTTTGAACCCATGTCTCCCACATTGGCAGGCGGGTTCTTTACCACTGAGCCACCAGGGAAGTCCTCTATCAAGAATTTAAATGTTTGCTATTATTAGTCTCATCAGCAGCAGAGGAGAATGTCAATCTCAATTAAGATTTACCAGCCCTGAATATGATTGTTTAAAAATAAGAAGTGCCAATTTGACACATAAAAGATGCTATCTTGCTTCATGCACGTCTCTGATTTCTAGTTCTATTGAACATTTATCATTCATTTATGAATTTGTTGTTGTTATAACTGCTACAAATATATCCCTCAATATTTTGAGTTTTTTCAATGTTAGTTGTTAGACATTATTTTGATGTAGAGTTTAGCATTTTATGTAATCAAGTATTTTCTTTTGTGATTATTTCAATAGTCTTTTAAAATCTTTATGAATATTCCAGTACTTCAAAATTCGATTATTTGCTCATCCACATGTTATTTCAATATATTTGGGGCAAATATCTCACATACAGAAAAGTGTACTGATCATTAGTTCATAGCCAGACTTCCCTGGTGGTACAGTGGGTAAGAATCTGCCTGGCAATGCTGGGGACAAGAGTTCAATCCCTGGTCCTGGAAGATCCCACAGGCTGTGGAGCAATGAAGCCCATGCATGACAACTACTGAGCCCACACGTTGCAACTACTGAAGCCCGCGCACCGGAGCCTGAGCTCTGAAACAAGAGAAGCCGCCCCAGTGAGAAGCCTGCGCACCCCAACGAAGAGCAGTCCCCACTGGTCACAACTGGAGAAGGCCACAACAAAGACCCAGCACCGCCCAGAATAAATAAATAAATACATATTTTTTTTAAGTTCAGAGCCTAAAGAATTTCCACCAAATGGATATACCCATTGTCTTGTTCTCATGGGCTGTATAACAAAGTATCACAATCTGACTGGCTTTCACAGCAGGCATCTGTAGGACAGTTCTGAAATGTCTGAGAAGTCTGAGGTCGATGTGCCCTCAGGGTCGGTTCCTCCTGGAGTCTGTAGGGAGAATTTGTTCCACGCCTCTCCCTTGGCTTCTGGGGGTTTGCTGGTCATCATCAGATTCCCTGGTGGCTCAGGCGGTAGAGTCTGCCCACAATGCAGAAGACCTGGGTTCGATCCCTGGGTCAGGAAGATGCCCTGGAGGAGGGCCTGGCAGCCCACTCCAGTATTCTTTCCTGGAGAATCCCATGGACAGAGAAGCCTGGCAGGCTACAGTCCATGGGGTCGCAAAGAGTCAGACCAACTCTTTTACTAACTGAGCGACTAACCCTTTCACCTTTCAGGATTGTAGGGTAGCCACATATTTGGCTTTACTAGATGCTTCCAAGCGGTTTTCCAAAACGGTTTCCAGGAGGGCATGAGAATTTTGGTTGTTCCACATGCTCACCAGGACTTTGGGTTGACTTGGACAAAAATAATTTTGATGGGAAGATGATAATAATGATAATACCTTCTCACTAAAGTTATTATTAAAACCAGTCATTGGGCTGATTATTTTACTTATATTATCTTGTTTCATCTTTAAACTACTTTTCAAGGGAGTCATTAGCTTCACATTTACAGACAGACAAAACTAAGCATCAGTGAGATCACATAATCTGCCCAAAGTAGCAGTAAGTAGCAACGTAGGCTTCCAAGTCAAATTTGTCTAATTATCAATCTCTGAGACTTTCTGGTCCAGATAAAATGTAAATCTGGTTGCTAAGGAGGTGAAGGGGAAACCTTAGGCATTGCGGTACAGCAGGAGAGGGTTGGTGTGGCTACCGCCGAGGGGCCAACTTAGTGGCAAGAGGCAAAACAGCTCTAAATCTCTACCTGAAAGCTTGTTTGTGCCAATATATTTTGGGCACATCCACCATGAGAATCTGTTACCAGGGTTAGCTTCAGACACTTCCCAATGGATGATTATTTTGAGGACTGATTCTGAGAACAGATGGATAAACTTAATATTCGAAAATAGAGTGATGCAAACCAGTTTGGGGATAGAGAGTTAGAACAAGAGGTCAGGTCTGGGGTTAAGAAAAACCATCCTTACTACCAGATCTGTGACACTGCTTAGTCAGTCACTGATGTCAATAAGCACTCCTTAGCCCTTCAGGCCTCATTCCCAAGCCGAATGTCCAGTTGATACCAAGTAATACACTTAAGAACGTAGCAAGGGCTTCCCTGGTGGTCCAGTGGTTAAGAATCTGTCTTGCAATGCAGGGGACACCAGTTCAATCCCTGATCTAGGAAGATCTGACCTGCCTCCGAGCAACCAAGTCCATGCTCCACAACAGCTAAGCCTGCCCTCTAGGGAGTGTGCTGCACAACAAGAGAAGTCACAGCAATGGGAAGCCCATGCACCACAACTAGAGAGGAGACCCCACTCGCTGCAACAAGAGAAAGTCTGTGTGCAGCTACACAGACCCAGCTAGAGAAAAAAAACAGCAAGAGTCAAGTCTGTTCTGACCATGCCCAGTGCTTCCATGGCACTGGATGGTAGGGTGAACATCCCTGGGAGAAAATAACTCACAGAGCAGGAAGGAAAAACATTCTGGAAATAATCACTCTTCCACTAAAGACACTCAAGCAGCAGCAGGCTCAAGAATTGAGAGGCTGCTTTGAATCAGGCACTGGGCTGGGTTCTTCTAGATACATCATATCTTAGTCTTCCCAGTAACCTTGAGAGAGAAATAAGTTGATATTATCCCTATGCTACAGGAGTGGGAACTGAGCTTCAGTGAGGTTTCAAGAAACCTGTCTGAGGTTACCGAAAGGGAGAAACAAACTGCATAATAGTTCCATTCTAACAAAGGAGGTAGAAAGAGAAAGTTTGGACCTTCTGAATTATGAACTGCATCTTTAAGGAATCTATGAGAGTATACGCTAACTTTTATTTTTATATTTTTAAGGAAGACAATAAAAGAATACTGAAGGTTTTCCTGCTAAAAGCTTGTTCTGGAAAATGAAAACCAAAGAAAAAGAACTCCAGCAATATAGACCAGCAACTCTTATTTATGAATCGTACAATGAACGGGGCTTCCCCTGTGGCTTAGCAGGAAAGAATTTGCCTGCAATGCAGGAGATGCAGGTTCAATCCCTGGGTCAGGAAGATTTCCTGGAAGAGGGCATGGCAACCCACTCCAGTACTCTTGCTGGGAAAATCCCAGGGACAGAGGAGTCTGGCAGGCTACAGTCCTTGCAGTCGCAGAATCAGACGTGACTGAAGCAACTGAGCACATAATGAACACATTGGTCCAGGGACTGAAATCCTATAAAAGTACCACATTGATGAGGCTCTAATCAGTGCAAATGTTGTCATCTTCTAACTTTGTGCCAGTGCAATTATTTTAGAAAGTACAGTTTCCATTTTAACGGGCGCTTGGCTTATCCGTTTCTGAAAACATTGGTTTGGTTTTAAACTCAATTGAAAATGAACACCTGCGCTTTGGGGAAACCCGTACATTTTTTTTCCTCTATATACTTGAATCAGTAGCTGGTTTAATTGCGTTACCAGGTCACAGACGTCACTGTCCCAGCTGTGTGAAAGCTTTGCCTACATCACAGCCCAAGCACAGCAGCCCGAGTGGAGCGAGAGCCATTCAGGAGGAAGCAATGTGCTCTCACACTCTGGGTGTAATTCACACCCAAGCCTGATACTCACCCAGGCTCGCTGGGTGTAGGCTGACTTCCCAACGGAGAAACAGCCAAAGAGGATGGGAAACACAACACACGCCGCTCTCCTGCGTGAGCCCCAAAGAATGACTAAGTCATCAGAGCTTGTCCGCCCCAAACTCTGACTCCTCATGCACTGCTCACAGCCTTCTTCCAGAACAAGTCGGTGGGCTTAAGCACCCCCACCAGCCCGGTTCTGAAGAGAGACGGAGTGCAGTCTGAGGACTGGAATGCCCTCTGCCTGCTCCGGCACAGAAATGCGCTGCTGGCACTCACAGAGACAAGTTAACGACGTGGTATTGTGGTATGTGTGCTCTTAATCTCTATTTTAATGTCTCCAACAATCTAGTGGTTAATTAGCAATTTGCTGCCCACCAGTATGCAAATGAATGACAAGCAAAAGCCCTCCGCATCTGTAATTATTTTGCTGATTTACAAGCCGCTGTCCTCTCCGTGTAGCTTTTTCCTCTGTGTGTGCATTCATGCACCAGGGATTTCATTATTTTTAGAAGCATACACTGTACACTTTTATGCTTTAATACTTTCAGGCTTCAGTAATTACAGTATTACGGATATACATACACATTTTCCCCCCTCCAACTCCAAATGCATTTGTCAGGAATGCTTTTCTCTGATAAAGACTGGAGAGTAAGATTTATCAAGCGGCTGAAATCCAAATCGCAGAGAGAGTCAGAGCTCAAGATTGAAAGATGCACGATTCTGCCGCTGCCAAATCCTTATCTGGAATCGGAGGAGTCTTGTAATATTTTATTTTCTCCCAAGCAGCTCTGGTGAATCGGAGCCACGATCTGCCTTATCCATCTGCCTACTTTGGAGCGGGGTGTTTTACTGTTTGGCGGTTTAAATGCTTCACGTTTTTGCCAGCGCATTAAGAAAGGCTCTCATGTTAAATTAAGTCAATTAATAAATGAGACACATTAAGCAATCAATTTTGTCAGCCTATCTCCCCGGCATTATGTATGGTTGGCTGTAATCACAAGATAAATGCAATGTGCTGATCTATGGTAATGTTCAATAATACATTCTCCGCCAGGCTCAATTCATCAGGGAGTTTCGGTAGAGGAGGCATTTGTTATTGGCTGTCTCTGCACCTCAAGGATAACATTTCTGTCCTTTTGATTGGCCGCCTCACTGCTGCAAGATTCTAACCGTCTTATTTTGATGATGAATATGAAGGCATGCTAAGCCGGGCTGGAGCGAGTGTCTCAGAGGCTGCGCGCCTTCCAGAGCCCAAGGACTTATCGGCTTCCTCCGCCACCTTCCTGTGCCAATCATCCCCCCAAAAAAGTTGTGATGCTTTTCTTCACCCAGTGCTTTGGGGCTGTGTTAGATCTCATTCACCTCCGCTTTCAGCACAACAAGGCTAAACGGGTGTTCTCCGCCGCCGGGCAACTTGTCTGCGTTGTAAACCCCACGCACAACCTAAAGGTGAGTGGCTGGCTACCGTTTGATGTTCCCGTGGCTCGGGTTCAAGTACTTCCTAGGCGGCGGCGGCGCCTGGGGGTGGGGTAGGGGGGCTGTCTCTTATACACATCTAGATGTGTATAAGAGACAGATATTCCTCTGTCCCCTATATTCTCTGAAAAATGTTAGCTACGTCTCAAAGTTTGATCAGATTCATGTTGTTACTTTGTTAGGCCCACTTTGTTGACACTCCCCAGGAGGTACCCAATACCTGGTTGTCCTTCTGTGATGTCAGAAGCCAAAGATAATCACTGCCCAGATTCATTGTTTCATTAGGAATTTCAAACAGGTGAATATTCTCACTTTACCACTATTTCTACATTCGTTAACTGAAGTTATAAAGAGAAACTTCTCTTCATTGACTCTAATTATATTGAGGCATAGCTCATAGAAGGCAGGATAAATGTGTAATTTATTCTCTTTATTTGCCAGTTATCAAAATAATGAATTAAGTGCCAAGCACCATGCAAATGGAACTAATTAGTTTTTCTAGCATCATTATGAATGCGTGGATTTAAACATATTTGATGTGTTTCAGTCCATTGCAGTTATTATTCTTAATCATGTGCCAACAGTCCCATCTTCAGCCAGTGGGAGCCTCTTCACTCTGCTTTCTAAATCCTTAAACAGATCCTAGCTTTTTTCCTAGTGCTTTTTAAAAACTGCATCCTTGCTTCCTGTTGTTACGGGATGTTCCAGGCTCATCTTAAACATTTGCTGTTCCAGACCTAGAGCTAGCCATTTCTTTAAACAGATCCAGGTTGTTTGCTTTTCAGTGGGAAATTTTATATAGAAGCTGGGTTTTAAGGTATTCATTTTCAAGGTCTTTTCTGTGGACAAAATTAAGGAACTTTGCTTTGGCTTTCCCCTCCCCCTCCTCGTCCTTCTCTCCCCCTTCTGCTGTGCCTGTTCCTTAACATAAAATACACCATTGCAATGACTGTCATTTGAATTCAAGATTACAGTATTTTTTAAACCTCATCAATCTTATACCTGTGGTTCCTTTCTCTTACATCAATGACACACCATAATTAGTCATTTGCTTCATCAACAATACACGCACATTGAATTACCCCAAAACGAATGGTTCAAAGCCACAACAAACACAAATATGTATCACAGTATCTGTGAATTAGCAAATCATAAGTAGCTTAGCCGCAGGGTCTGGGTCTAAATTTCTTAGGGTCTAGAGGATCCAGAAAGCATGATTTCTGGCTTCTCTCAAAGTGAGCTGTTAAAAAATGCAAGGTATGAATGGCAATGCCTTGGGTAATCAAGCCTCAAAAATCATACAGAGTCATGGCTATCACTTTCTACGTTGAAAGTTCCTTGTCTAGGACTCCAGGTCTGAAAATGAGTCTCCACAACTTTCAACTCCAGCCTCTGAGCTCTTGTTTCCATCCTGGAGGTCATCTTTTCTTTTTCATAAAAGGTAGCCCATGTTTTCTGCTCAAAAGTTTGCTGAGTTTGCTTCCTACCAATAGGAGTTCAGGGTCCAAAGGCTTCTTATCAATTTTATGCTAATTTGGTCCCTTTCAATCTAATCCATGTGGTTCAGTTCAGTTCGGCTGCTCAGTTGTGCCCAACTCTTTGCGACCCCATGGACTGCAGCATAACCAGGCTTCCCTGTCTATCACCAACTCTCAAAGTTTGCTCAAACTCATGTCCATTGAGTCAGTTATGCCATCCAACCATCTCATCCTCTGTTGTCCCCTCCTCCTCCAACCTTCAATCTTTCCCAGCATCAGGGTCTTTTCAAATGAATCAGTTCTTCACATCAGGTGGCCAAAGTATTGGAGTTTCAGCTTCAGCATCAGTCCTTCAATGAATATTCAGGACTGATTTCCTTTAGGAGGGATGGGTTGGATCTCCTTGCATTCCAAGGGACTCTCAAGAGTCTTCTCCAACACCACAGTTCAAAAGCATCAATTCTTCAGTGCTCAGCTATCTTTATAGTCCAACTCTCACATCCATACATGACTACTGGAAAAACCATAGCTTTGCTAGACGGACCTTTGTTGGCAAAGTAATGTCTCTGCTTTGCAACATGCATAACTTTCCTTCCAGGAGCAAGCGTCTTTTAATTTCACAGCTGCAGTCACCATCTACAGTGATTTTGGAGCCCAAGAAAATAAAGCCTATTGCTGTTTCCATTGTTTCCCCGTCTATTTGCCATGAAGTGATGGAACCGGTGTCATGATCTTAATTTTCTGAATGTTGAGTTTTAAGCCAACTTTTTCACTCTCCTTTTTCACTTTCCTCAAGAGGCTCTTTAGTTCTTCTTTGTTTTCTGCCATAAAGGTGGTGTCATCTGCGTATCTGAGGTTATTGATATTTCTCCCGGCAATCTTGATTCCAGCTTGTGTTTCTTCCAGCCTGGCATTTCACATGATGTACTCTGCATATAAGTTAAATAAGCAAGGTGACAATATACAGCCTTGACGTACTCCTTTCCCAATTTAGAACCAGTCTGTTTTTCCATGTTCAGTTCGAACTGTTGTTTCTTGACCTGCATACAGATTTCTTAAGAGGCAAGTCAGGTGGTCTGATAGTCCCATCTCTTTAAGAATTTTCCAGAGTTTGTTGTGGTCCACACAATCAAAGGCTTTGGCATAGTCAATAAAGCATTGGCATAGTCACTAAACTTCCCTGGTGGCTTAGAGGTTAAAGCGTCTGCCTCCATTGCGGGAGACCCGGGTTCGATCCCTGGGTCGGGAAGATCCCCTGGAGAAGGAAATGGCAATCCACTCCAGTATTCTTGCCTGGAGAATCCCATGGACTGGTCGGGGGGGGGAGGGGGGAATGGCGTCAGGGACCCTCCCACGGAGCCCGGGGCGCTCCAGGCAAAGGTCATCCCTCTGCTACACAAGACGGTGTTGGGTACCCGGAGCCTGCGCTCGGCTCCTTCCTCTCTGGGTGTGTGGATGCTCTCGCGACGGTGTGTGTTTCCCTGCCTGGCACGGGCGACTGGAGTCAGCGTCTATTTCATTTACCCCACGCTGTCAGCCTAGGAGTCGGAGGTGGGGGTGTGTGTGTGTCAGAAGTGAGGGTGTTGGAGGGAGCAGGGGGCTTCCCCCTCCCTGTCCCAAATATTTGTGGGCAAGTGTTTAGGAGAGAGGGTTTGAAAAGTTACCCACATTGCAGGCTGTCCCGTGTGCTGGAAAGGCAGGCAGGCAAGCACACGGATTTCTGAAGCCCCTCTGGTTGCTCCTTAAGTAGCTGGGCTGGGGGGTCGCGAGACAGGACCCCCACCCCCACCAGACAGGGGTCTGGGAGCTGGGGAGGGGGCGCTTTCTGCAAAGTGGCTTTCCCTGTGCTCAGACTCAGCCTGGGGGGCGCGGGGCGGGGGTGTCGGTAGGAGTTAGTCTTCTTTGCTTCCTGGGAGCTGGATGCGCCTGGTGTATCGAGGACGGGAGCAGGCAGATTGTTTCAGCAGGATTGTAATGAACCCCGCTCGGAGCCGCCACTGCTGGGATCACCGTAGGCGCTGCGGCCCTCACATCTCTTTAGGTCAGCGCCCTTTAAGAGGACAGCCTCAACACGGGCTCGAGGGACCGCTCCACATCCCCCGCCAAGACGAGGGGGAAATGAACCGAGAGCCGCTAGGCTAGGGGAGGAGGGAAGATGGGCAGGCGGGGCGGTAGGGGGCGGTGCGAGGACGCCGCTGAACTCCCCCGCACCCCAGTGTGAAAGTCGCAGCCGCCTGGGCTCCGTCCCAGAATAAACGATGGACTCGTTTGGGAGTTGCTCTCATTATACCCGAGGCTGAGCGAAGTGGGGGAGGTGGGGGGGAGGGCATCTCTGCCGCTAAGCAAAGGAACAGTCTCTGCGAGCACAGATCTGTCATTCTGACCCCTGCTGTGGGGCAGGTCTTATTGCTTGTTGCTCATCACTTTATAAACTCCTGCAGTCAGACTCTCTTCAGCTGGAGCCCTGCAGGCCAGTGCTAATGGGTACCTTCTCGCACCCCCACCCCCAACAATTCCTGGAAGTCCCCAGGAGGGACAGCTGCCTGGTGCCCCTGGGGCTATATGCCAAGGCCCGTCCTGGATGGAAGGGTGATGGACTACCTTGAGAGCACTATGGTGCTCCGGACCTAGGAAGTGATTTTCTGCAGGATCCAAGCTGCGATCTCAACTGCTCTGCCTCTCTCCCGCTCTCTCTCTCCCCATCTCTCCCTCCACCCTCCCCTCTTCCCCTCATTCCCCTATTTCTTTTTCCCTTCATGGCTTACTTCTATAAATGGGAATTCACCCCCAGTCATCCTTGGCAAAGTGAGTGCATGATGTACAGTATTAAAATATGATTCTGAATTCCATTTTATGACTACTTTTGAGACCGCCTTCAAACTCCCATTATTTTGTCACTTTACATTTGTTACTTCCCTGTGGCAAGAAATTCTGTTTATTCCTGCTTTGCATTTTAAAACCTTTACAAATTGTTTATGAGACTTAGCGCTTCCAAAGTTTTGATTTATATGGTTCGTTGGCTGCAGCTGATGATGGAGGGGAACAGGGTGCTAAGATCTTGGTAGGGGATGGACTGAAAATCATCTGTGCTTGTTTCAGTGATATCAGCCTGGATTTTGACAGGCAGTCCTGCTGCCCAAACCCAGGAATCCAGAGTCAGGGTTGGAGACCTTAGGTCAGTGCTGACCAGCTCTGTGACCTTGACTGACTCAGTGTCTCTGAGCCTTCCCTTCTTCATCTTCAAAATGAACCAATGAATCTTTAGCCTGCCTCCTCCATGGCTCTATGAGGCTGTGAAGGGATACTCCGGGTAGATGGGCTTTATTAACACTCCCCTCCACCCCCCAAATTATATTATTGCATATCATTTGTAGGGTTCCATTCAGAATTTCAAAAGTTATTACTTAAAGCCTTCAGCCAACTTAGAAACTATATAAGCAGTAATGTAAACATAGGTGACACGTGCTTTGAGAGGCTATTTTCCATGGCTCACTTTGTCACGTACATACTCATTTGACTTTTCATTTCCCATAAAAAGCCACTTAGAGGTTTTGCTCAGATGAGTGTCCTCACAGATAAACAAATCAAACTGAGGGATGCTCATGTTACCGGGGGGTGCGACAGGACATGCAGCATTTACAGAGGCTGTGCCAGGTTCAGACAGACCTCTGCAGCCCAGGATGCCTCTGTGAAAGTCCCATCCATGCTCCAGGTGGCCCAGCCGGTAAGTTCTACCTGTTTCTCCAACCTAAGAGCTAACAGCTTGGAGCTTTTTTTGGAGCTTTTAAAGGCACAATTCTCTAGGAACACTGCTGCTCCATCATGGATATTAAGAACTGCATAAAACCTCAAAAGAAAGTGCTCCTTCCAACCATTCCTTTCCACAGACAGGCCACGGAAATATGCCTTGGATGTAAAAAAGCTGCAATCCATGTAGGAAGAAAAAGTCTTTTTTTAAAGAAACAAAAAGTTGTGGCAATGTTAAACCAGATGGCTATTGATCTACGGTGCTTCCCCGCACTTTGTATGACAGACAGGCCAGTACATGACGTGGTGACCAAGGACACAGAGACCGCAACCTTGCTTTCAAGTTTCTAGGCTGTGTGTTGCTTCCAAGAGGAACTAGGAAGCCTGTGTTTTTCTTTGTGGAAGCATTTTTGCACTTTGTCCTTTCCTGTGCTTTCCTGAGAATGCTAGCAGTACTTCGGGACCTGAGGCAAGTGCTGAGTTATAATAAAAAATCACTTACTGAGCAGAGAAAACCGTGTATTTACCATGCTTCTATAGGTCACCTTCATTCTCAATCTCATTATGGCGATTTACTCAGCAACCTGAGATTCCTTCAAGCAAGCTTGTTCTAGAAGCTTGCTTCTAAGTGGAAGGCAAAGGCCAACCCAGTTAAACCCATTACACTCCTTAAGCCCACCCTACTTAAAAGGGGTGTTTAGAGTCGCTGGCCTGAAATAAGAGGTTCTCCTGCTTCAAGAAGAATCCACTGCAGAGCCGGCTCCGTGGACTGCAGATGGCACTCTGTGTTGCCCTGTGTCTGTCTGTCTCTGCCTGTAGAGGTGGCTCCTTGAAGGGATCAGGCCCCCCAGTTCTCCGCCCTAGACCACGGAAAGTGACCGCCAAGGAGCTGGTGATCTTGCCTGGCTGCCGTCTGCTTCCTCGCTCATGGAGGTCACTGAAGTGTGGCCCAGGGGCCGCAGGCTGGCGCCGAGCAGGGAGCAAGCCCATGTCCTGATTTAGCACCACTTTCTCTCTCCTGTCCTTCGCTTGTTTCCAAACCAAGAAAGCCTTTCTCTCCTGGCTCCTCTCCCATCCACACTCGCTGCTTGGACAATGCCCTGCCCCGGCAGCCCTCTCTGCTCCTGCCCCGTCTCCAGCAGTGCCCTTTGGAGAGTGGACTGGCCAGTCTGTGCACCCCGGCCTCTCCAGGGAAGGGTCTGCAGTGGCCGCCGGAGCCCCTCTGGGGTCAGAGCTCAGCACTTCCCAAGCAGACTGGCGCTGAGCCGGGGCTGGCTAGGAGACTTCCTCCCTGTAACCACAGCGCTTATTAAACCAGGTTCTGAAACAAGTCTTGCAAAAGGCTTTCTGGCAAACTTCCAAAAGGCCCTAACCTCCCTACCGCTCCTGGGAGGCTATTCATGCCTCCATCCAGTAGGTCCAATCCCCAGAGCCCTTTTCTGCTGTAACCCGTTAACCTTGAGTCTATAGACAGACACACATACACACACTCAGAGCCATGTGCACACACACAGGGGGAGGGACACACACAGTGGGAGGGACACAGTGGGCTTTAAGTGCCCATGCATGCTAAGTTGCTTCAGTTGTGTCCGACTCTTTTGTGACCCCACCAGGCTCCTCTGCCCATGGGATTCTCCAGTCAAGAATACTGGAGTGGGTTGCCATGCCCTCCTCAAGGGGATCTTCCCGACCCAGGGATCAAACCCAGGTCTCTTGCATCTCCTGCACTAGCAGGTGGATCCTTTATCACTGGCGCCACCTGGGAAGCCTAGCAGACACTAAATCTAAAATTAGGGCATTTTAGTACCAGGACTTGCAGCATCCGCCTGCCTCTCATTCTGAGACCAAGCCATACGGATGGATGTGTCCTGAGTGATGGTGGGGATGGGGTAGGGGCTGCATGGAGTTGGGTGAGGGGATCATCAAGGGAGAACCAAGGCAAACCTCGCCTCGAGCGCTGCAACTGTTCAGGGGCTAACCTTTGGAAATCCCGTTCCGGCCTCAGGGCTTTCACCAACTGACACAGCGCTGCAGGCAGCTGAAGGGAAGCTAAAGACCTGAATGTTGTTTTTAGAGATATAAAGGCGGCCTTGGAGTGTTCAGCCTGCATGCCTAGTTTCCGGCAGTTGAGATGGTGTGGGTTTCTCAGCTCTTCCTGACACAGCCACCTCTGAGGGTCCCATCCCCCATCCCCTGGACATGTCAGCATCTTCCTTTGCTGTCCAGGCTGGAGGCTCTATTAGCGCCTTAGATGGGGGTGGTAGGGAGGTGGGGGGTAGGGCTGTCTCTTATACACATCTAGATGTGTATAAGAGACAGAAACAGGGACTGAACACTTTCTTTGAAATCCAGACAGGTCAGAATTATTTGGATGGCTTCCCTGGGGTAAGGCAGAATATTTTTCTAGCAATTAACAATAAGAAAAAAATGAACTGTCTTGGGGTGGTATTTGACTCTTGGCAAAGTCACAGAGGATGAGATGGTTGGATGGCATCACCGATTCAATGGACATGAACTTGGGCAAAACTCCCAGAGATGGTGAGGGACTGGGCGGCCTGGCGTGCTGCAGTCCTTGGGGTCACAAAGAGTTGGACACGACTTGGTGGCTGAGCAACAACAAAAAAGTCATCTGGACTCAAGCAGCTGTGCTCCCCAGAGGGGAAAGCTGGTCTGTTTAGACACAAGGTGTCACCTGGAAAGGGTCCCACCCCAGAGAATGGAGCCCCACCCTCCCAGGGGAATCGCCAGCTCAGAGAATGATGGGGAGAATGTCAGAACTGGGAGCCTGAATCTTCTTAGTCTACAGTCAAGGAAACTGAGGTGAGAGAGGGAAATGACTTGTATTTCCTACAGCTGCTGTAACAAATTACCACAAATGGGGAGGCACAACATCAGAGAAATCTATTTCTCAGAGAAATCAGCAGGCTGCAGGTCCAAAATCAAGGTGCCAGCAAGGCCAGGCTCCCTCCAGGGTTCCAGGGAAGAATCTGTTCCTTGCTCGTCCAGCTTCTGAGGGTTCCCTGTGTTCCTTGGCTTGTGGCCTCATCTCTCCACCTCTGCCTCTGGTGTCACATGGCCTCCTTCTTGCCGCTGTGTGTCCATATCATAAGGACACAGGTGACTGTATTGAGGGCCTATCTGGATTGTCCCTACCTGGACAATCCAGGATAAGTTTTCATTGCAAGATCCTTAATCACACTTTGAAAGCTTTAGTCCCTCAGTCATGTCCAACTCTTTGCAACCCCATGGACTTTAGCCTGCCATGCTCCTCTGTCCATGGAATTCCCCAGGCAAGAATACTGGAATGGGTTGCCATTTCCTTCTTTAGGGAATCTTTCCTGACCCAGGGATCAAACCTGGGTCTCCTATATTGCAGGCGGATTCTTTGCCATCTGAGCCACAAGGCAAGGCTAATCACACCTTTGGTCATATAATATTCACTCTGTTGCTCTTTAAGGTAATTCAGAAGTTCCAGGCACTAAGATGTGAATATCTTTATTCAACCCACTACTTCCCTCTTGCAGACTCAATCTATTTTGTGACAGAATTGGAACTGGAAGTTAGGTCTCCAAAGGTCAGAGCTAGATCCCCGGCTGCCCCAGGCTGCCTTCCAGTTAGTTCAAACTAAACACCCCTTACTTGAGTGCATGCTGTGGGAACAGGAAATTGCAGGGACCCCCTTCCTGCACCCCATCAGCCCTAGCCCAGCCAGTGTGACCCCATGGGCTGCACCACATACCCTGTCATCTCCCCTTTATCAGACCCACATTTCCTTAGCAAATCAGGCCCTCTTCATCACCACATGGAGTGCTAAGTCAATTCATTTGTGTTTGTCTCTCTGCGATCGCATGGACTGCAGCCCACCAGGCTCCTCTGTCCCTAAGATTCTCCGGGCAAGAATACTGGAGTGGATTGCCATTCCCTTCCCTAGGAGATCTTCCCGACCTAGGGATCAAACCCACATCTCATTATGTCTCCTGCATTGGCAGGCAGGTTCTTTACCACCAGCACCACCTGGGAAGCCCTCTTTATCACCATCCTTCCTTATTCCCCTATCCCTTCCATAAATTTTCTTTCCTGTTTCAAATTCTTTTAAAAATAATATAATCAACGTGGATGCCTGCACATCATATTTTAAAAATCAAATGATAAAGAGATACACTGTCAGAAGCATAGAGCATTAGATCTTGCCCTTGGCACACAGTTTGTAAATCCACCAGATCAATACGGGGGTGAAGCAGTGGGTGTAGGGAAAACACACAGGCTTTGGGGCAGAAAGAGCTGAGCTCAAATCCAGACTGTTGCATTGGCCGATGGGTGACTTTGAACAAATGACGTCTCCTCTCAGAGGCTTCATTTCCTTCTCTATAAAAAGCAGGAAAGAACGCCCACCTTCGATGGGGCTGCAAGGAGTAAATGAGCTCACAGAAGGAAAACGTCTGCCATGGAGGAGAGAGTCAGTAAATAGCAGCCGTTATTGTCAACACGGGTCATTACGATAAAAGCTAAAAGCCGCTCCTCGGAAGCTCGAGTCAGTCTCCCCACCACTCCACCTTCTGTTTTCCTCCACCTCCCCTCCCTTCCATCGGGCCTCGGGGCCTGCTGTTCCTTAATACTTGTGAATTGCCCTTGGCCTTCAAAAGAGTTTTGAATAGAACAATTTCTTGCCTTACGTAAAAGTCAGATTTGTCCTTATTGCCTAGCTTCAAAGAAAACCCTGAGCCCTGCTTGCATTCGGAGCCTGGAAGTGCAGTGGGCGAGGGGCTGGACTGGGGGAGGATGGGCGTGCCAGGTGGGACAGGGGCTGGCACGTGTGCCCTGGTACCCAACATCCGCAGAGCCAGGAGCTCTGCCACAAGGTTCCCTCTCCTCCCGCCGGAGAAGGGTCCTCATGACTTATGCATGCTTTCTTTTCATTAGCGGCAGCCGAGTAAACACAAGGGCCAGGGGGTCTGTGAGGGACATCTGATCGGGGTGAGGGTGCGAGGCTGAGTGACACCATTGAGAGATGCAACAGGGCAGGGAGAGGTAAGCGGGCAAAACCTGCAGGCTCCCTGGGAAACTGGACATTCATTTTCTCTCTGCCTGCAGTTCATTCTGCCTTGAGGAAGCCCCTTCCCTCTGAGCTAGGTAGGATGGTTGATGCTTAACGGAAGTTTGGTGTTCTTATTGAGTTGCTAAGTCGTGTCCGGCTCTTTGAGACCCCGTGGACTTGTAGCCCGCCAGGCTCCTCTGTCCATGGGATTCTCCAGGCAGGGATACTGGAGTGGGTTGCCATTTCCTCCTCCAGGGGATCTTCCTGACCCAGGGATGGAAACTGAGTCTCCTGCATTTGCAGAGTGAGCCACCAGCCATCATTGAGCCACCACTGGCAAGCTGATTTACCACTGAGCCACCTGCAGCCCCTGAAATCAAGGGGGAGAGAGGCTCTGGCCTTTCTAAGCCAAGAAAGAATTTCCTGGATCCTATCATCAGGCAAGTCTATAAAAAGCACCAAGAAAGGCCACAGGGTGCTGGGCTCTTCCTTACTCCACCTGAGTTTCTACACACTCCACACACACACACACACACACACACACACACAGAGGGTCCATGGCGATTCTGAGATGCCAACCTTTTTGGACCCTGAGTAGGTTCTGAATAGCAGTGCAAGATCAGAGGGTGTAAAGCCCAGTGGACGGGGTCCCCAGCACCACCGTGGAGGAAAGAATGGATCTTTCTTCTCCACCCAAACTGTCACTGACCTCCAGCCTCAGAAAAGAGGTAAAGGAGAGATGGAAGAGGAACATTCTAGTTGAGGCCGTGGAGTACAGGCTTTGGACTCAGACCTAGCTGGGCTTGGATCCAGTGATGTCAGTTCCCTTGAGTAACCTCTTTGACCTCCCAGAACCCGCATTTCCTCAACTATTAAAATGCTTATCATGAAGGTGAAATATAATGTAGATAAACTGCTTAGTACAGCACCCAGCACCTTGTACATACTCCATAAATGGTAGCTGTCATCACTAGTAAGTGGAGCTCCTTAGAGATGTTCCTGATGTACAAGATGTACCAAGATTCTTCTGCCCAACTTGGACAAGTGATCAAACTTCTCAGACTGGATGTTGGGGGAAAGAGAGGGAAGGGTCAGCAGTAAAAGGACCTGTCTGTTGACTGACCAAGATTTTGAAGCATAGTAGGTTCAAGCTCGGGCTTCCCAGGTGTCTCAGTGGTAAAGAATCCGCCTGCCAATGCAGGAGACATGGTTTGACCCCTGGGTTGGGAAGATCCCCTGGAGGAGGGCATGGCAACCCACTCCAGTATTTTTGCCTGGAGAAGTCCATAGACAGAGGAGCCTGGCGGGCTCAAATCCGTGGAGTCGAAGAGAGTCAGACACGACTTAGCGACTAAACAGCAATGGGTTCAAGCTCAGGGAACCAGAGTCCAGGTCCTGGTTCAAACAGATGAGACCCAAAGGGGTGATGTCCAGGGTCACAACTGGGGCAGGGCAGGGCCCACGGCTCTATCTATGCTACCACACTGCTAAGGCCTGGGGAGTTGGATAAAGATGCTGCCTCTCTAATGTGAGCCACACATGCTGGGCATCTTCCCAGGGGGCCTTTGTCCTTAGGACCTTGGCAAGGTAACAACTAGCCAGGTAAACGTGGGGCATTGAAAAGGCAATGTTCCTCTCATCTCTACTGCTGGCACAAATACACAGCAAAGGACTGGGATGAGGCTGTAAGTGAAATCACCCAAGCCACAAAGCCATAACCCCAGACTTTCAGATAGCAGGGTGGGTCAAGTTCTGCTACAAAAGGCAACGTTTTCATCTTGACCTGGGGCTCAGGATGAAAGCACCATCAGAAACCAATCTGTGTTCAGCCCAATGTTTTTAGCAGATGAATAGGGTCCCTGTGGATCATTTAGAATTGTGGTCTAACTGGAAATGTCAGTTTTACTTGCAAGACGCTGCATCTCTTAATCATTTCTCGGTCCTTTAATGTATTTTTAATCACGAACCTGTGATTAGGAGGGAGCTGCATGCTGCAGGGCTGTCTCCAGGCGGTACCAGGAACTCCAGCTGGAAGAGGCTGGACTGTGGAAGGGGCAGGGCCCCCAGGACAAAACTGGAGAGTGTCCTCTATGGAGGGGAAAGACCACTGCAGAGCATTCTGGGGAGGGTGAGCATGGCATTAGGAAGGCTCCAAAGAGACTGAACCGAATCCGGATCGATAACAAGATTTTACAAAAGATGGGCCAGCTAGTCTAGCCATCTGCCCAGCTTTGTAGCCAGACGCCATGGTCCCTCAGATCTAATTCCTACAGCTTCGCCAAGGATGTATGTACCAGGAAGTCCAAGGCAGAAAGCTACTCAGAACCTCGCGTTCCCTTTCTATAAATTACAGGTATATTGTGACTTAGGCTAAGCTGGCTACATATCCTGAAACCCACAGGCTGCGCTTTTCTGCTGTCCCAGTTATGCACACAATAATAACAATAATGATCAGAACAACCACAGAATAGCTACCATTTATGGAAGGCATGCTATGTCCAGGAACTGTGTTAAATGCTATGCATTTAATTCTCCCTAGGAAGTAGTGTATTATTATCATTCCATCAAAGCAGAGGAAAGGAAAAAAGCTTGCTCAATGATACACAACTCTGTGCAGTGAAACCATTTCAAATTAAAATCCTGTGCCTGGGGGCTTCCCTGGTGGTTCAGTGGTAAAGAATCCGCCTGCCGAGGCAGGAGCCTCGGGTTTGATCCCTGATCAGGGAAGATCCGACATGTCGTGGAACCACTAAGCCCGTGTACCACAACTGTGGAGCCTGTGCTCTAGAGCCTGGGAGCCACAGTTACAGCCCCCATGTGCCGCAGCTACTGAAGCTGAAGACCCCAGAGCCCGGGCTCTGCAGCAAGAGAAGCCGCCGCAATGAGAAGCCCTCGCACGTCAACTAGAGAGCAGCCCCCACTCACTGCAACTGGAGGAAAGCCTGCACAACAACGAAGACCCAGCTCAGTCAAAAATAAATACAATTATAAAAGAAGAAATCCTTTTAAAAAAAATCCTGTGCTTTTAAAAATTTCTTCGTATGTCATCCCTCAGCATTCCTGTTTCACAACAAACAACTGGCCATAAGACTAATGTTGAGTGTATTGTATCTCATTTAAAAGTATTGAGCTGAGATCCTGGCTCATTCACTCTGTATGTACATACGTTAAACACACACGGATGCCCCAGCTCTTGGGGGATGATCCCGGGAGGCTTGCTCTGGGATTCCCTGGGCTGCCCCATGGGATGCACCCTGTGGCCAATGGCAGCGACTTTGTCCCTTCCTCCTGCCTCCTGGAATCTCTTCCCAGAGAAACCACTGTACAAAGTCCTTCTCTCAGGCTCTCCTTTGGGAAACCCAAGTTAAAACTATGTATGTGTAGTAGTGTTAGTCACTCAGTCGTATCCAACTCTTTGCAATCCCATGGACTGTAGCCTGCCAGGGTCCTCTGTCCATGGAATTCTCCAGGCAAGAATACTGCAGTGGGTTGCCATTCCCTTTTCCAGAGGATCTTCCCAACCCCATGGATCAAACCTGGGTCTCCGGCATTACAGTCAGATTCTCTGTCTGAGCCACAGGGAAGTCCACGTATGCGTATATGTTTCCTAATTAACATATATTTATTGAGCATTTCCTAAGTGCCAAGTGCCATGCTAAGTGATTTACCCGAATTGCCTTTTTAAAAATTCTCAGAACAATGCCGACGGTCTATCTCCAAATCACATGGGGGGAAGCTGAGGTACAGAGACATTAAGTAACTTGTCCAAGGGTGCATCCAATGAGTGGTAGAGTTTAATTGGTGCTTTTAACCTCTGTGTTAAGCTGTCTCTCCCACTCTGTCACAGACTGCCTACTTGGAAGCTTCTACAAAGAGCCTAGCCTTCCAAATCAGGCTTGATAACAACTATGACTTGGGGGATTTCCCTGGTGGTCCAGTGGTTAAGGATCTGCCTTCCAATGCAGGAGATGCAGGTTCAATCCCTGGTCAGGAAACTAAGATCCCACATGCCGAGGAACAACTAAGCCCCAGCACCTTCAACTANAACTATGACTTGGGGGATTTCCCTGGTGGTCCAGTGGTTAAGAATCTGCCCTCCAATGCAGGAGATGCAGGTTCAATCCCTGGTCAGGAAACTAAGATCCCACATGCCGAGGAACAACTAAGCCCCAGCACCTTCAACTACTGAAGCCCGAGCGCCACAACTAGAGAGAGTCCATGCGCTGCCTCAAAAGATTCTGCATGACGCAGTGAAGATGGAGCACACTGCAGCTAAGGCTCCATGCAGCCAAAGAAATAATACATATACACATATTTTTAAAAATTACGATTTGTATAAAATACTTGAAGGAAATCTTGGCAACAACTTTACCTAAGTGCTCGACTCAAAATTATCTGCAGAAAAGGAAGTTCGTGTCCCATGATCACTTTTGTCAAATGGATTACATGACTGGAGGAGGACAGAGTGTCTGAAACTAGCGGGCATGCTCAGTGGCTCAGTCTTGTCCGACTCTTCCTGACCCTATGGACTGTTTTATATTAGGTCAGACAAATCAGGATAGCAATTTGAGTCTCACAAAATAACGACTATGCTTTCTTTGTTATGTGTGTGTGTGTGTGTGCTCAGTCACTAAGTCATGTCCGACTCTGCAATCCCATAGACTGTAGCCCGCCAGGCTCCTCTGTCCATGGGATTTTTCAGGCAAGAATACTGGAATTGATTGCCATTTCCTTCTCCAGGGGATCTTCTCCGACACAGGGATTGAACCTGTGTCTCTTCTATCTCCTGCATTGGCAGGCAGCTTCCTTTACCACTGAGCGCTAGCACTGACCCCTAAATCTGGGCCACGTGATTGTCTTGTCAATACCTCACTTGCTTCTCAGTGACAATGGGAACTAGTCAACCATGTCAGAATGCAAACACTCTCTAAGCACTCGCATCTCATTAAACAGGGCACTTTTTCTCTGAGAAGAAAAGAAGGAAATCTTTTTATTCAAAATCAAAAACATACTTCAGGAGAATGAGGCTCTTACCCTGTCACACCTGCTCTCTCAGAGATCCACAGAACTTTGAAATTTTCTTTCCCATTAGCAGCCATACTTTATTATCAAATTTATTTTTTTAAACTCACATCAAAGAGGAGGGAACTTTTAATGACCATTTTCTACCTAATTTAACTCAGCCTCTACCTTGACTTCTGGTCAGCCCCTCTCCTAATGCTCTTCAAACGTTTCTTCTTTCCAAAGCTGCCATGAGAAGAACTGAGCTGAGGGAGGCATCCGGGTTAGAGGTGGGCTTATGGCAGAAGGGTGGAATGATGCTTGCGGTCTTTGTTCCCAGTATACAAGCTGGAGCCATGCAAGGCAGCGTCTATACTCACTTCTGAGGAACATGCTCAGCCAGGCAACGTGGAGGGAGGTCACCAAGGTAGTCAATCCCCAGAGTCACCTCGAGCAGCAGCCCTGACATCTGGGAAAACTCACAGAGGCTGCAGAGGGCTCATGGGGGATACTGGTATGAAGAAGCTAAAGGAATTCTGGGAGGAAAGTGTCTCAGACTGGAGCCATGTGCCATCCCCGCCACTCCCAGCCCCCGGGATGCCTACTCGTCTCTGTGGCCCTCGGGCTGACCACCTGGAGGACCACAGGGGCCAGGGGCCTGGCCCTGAAGCACCTCTGCTGGCCCCAGCCCTGCACACCCCCACCCCCACGCCCCGTAAGCAGGAGGGCTGATGAGCACATGAAGAAGCTGCCCCACTGAGAAGTCAGCTCTCTTCAGGACATCCCCCGGTAGTCCAGTGGTTAAGACTCTGCGCTTCCACTGCAGGACACAGGTTTGATCCCTGGTTGGAGAACTAAGATCCCACAAGCTGCACAGTGGAGCCAAAAAAGACAGTCTCTTCACCAAGTGATGCTGGGAAACCTAGACAACCTCATGTAGCTCAATGAAGTTAGAATAACCCACATACTATACACACAAATAAACTCAAAGTGGCTTACATTTAAGCCATGGCATCTTAAAAGTCCTAGAACACAAATCTTTCTCTGATATAAATTGTACCAATATTTTCTTACATAAGTCTCTCAAGGCAAAAGTAAAAGCAAAAATACACAAATGGAACCTAATCAAACTTAAAAGCTTTTGCATAGCAAAGGAAACCATCCACAAAACAAAAAGACAGCTCATGGATGGGGAGAAAATATTTGCAAACAATGTAACTGACAAGGGCTTAATTTCTAAAATATATAAACAGTTCATACAACTGTATCAAAAAAACAAATAACCCAATCAAAAAATAGGCAGATGACCTAAACAGACATTTCTCCAAAAAAGACATACAGACAGCCAAGAGGCACATGAAAAGATCCATAATGCTAGCCATCAGAGAAACGGAAATCAAAACTACCATGAGGTACAATGTCACACCAGTCAGAACGGCCACCATGGAAAAGTCTAGATCAATAAATGCCAGACAGGGTGTGGAAAAAAGGGAACTCTCTTACACTGTTGATAGGAATATAAATTGGTACAACTACTATAGAAAATAGTATGGAAGCTCCTTATAAAACTAAAACTAGAACTACCATAGAATCCAGCAATCCCACTCCTGAACATATAGAATCTGGAAAAGACAAAAACTCTAATTTGAAAAGATATATGCACCCCAATGTTCAGAGAGGCACTGTTTATAGTATCCAAGACATGTAAGCAACCTGTGTCCATCAACAGATGAATGGATAAAGCAGATGTGGTATATATAGGCAGTGGAACGTTACTCAGCCATAAAAAAAAACAACGAAATATTAACATTTACAGCGACACGGATGCACCTGGAGGTGATCATATGGAATGCCAAGTCAGACAAAGACAAATATTACTATTATATGCTATCATTTATCATTAAATTTATATCATTTATACTATTATATGATATCATTCATGTGGAATCTAGCAAACACCCTCTTCCAACAAAACAAGAGAAGATTCTACACATGGACATCACCAGAGGGTCAATACTGAAATCAGATGGATTATATTCCTTGGAGCTAAAGATGGAGAAGCTCTATACACTCAGCAAAAACAAGACCGGGACCTGACAGTGGCTCAGATCATGAACTCCTTATTGCAAAATTCAGACTTAAATTGAAGAAAGTAGGGAAAACCACTAGACCATTCAGATATGACCTAAATCAAATCCTGTACGATTATAAAGTGGAAGTGACAAATAGATTCAAGGGATTAGACCTGATAGACAGAGTGCCCGAAGAACTATGGACTGAGGTTCATGACATTGTACAGGAGACAGGGATCAAGACCATCCCCAAGGGAAAGAAATGCAAAAAGGCAAAATGGTTGTCTGAGGAGGCCTTACAAATAACTGTGAAAAGAAGAGAAAGGAAAAGCAAAGGAGAAAAGGAAAGGTATACCCATTTGAATGTAGAGTTCCAAGGAACAGCAAGGAGAGATAAGAAAGCCTTCCTCAGTGATCAATGCAAAGAAATAGAGGAAAACAATAGAATGAGAAAGATAGAGATCTCTTCAAGAAAATTAGAGATACCAAAGGAACATTTCATGCAAAGATGGGCTCAATAAAGGACAGAAATGGTCTGGACCTAACAGAAGCAGAAGAAATTAAGAAGAGGAGGCAAGAATACACAGAAGAACTATACAAAAAAGATCTTCATGACCCAGATAATCATGATGGTGTGATCACCAACCTAGAGCCAGACATTCTGGAATGCGAAGTCAAGTGGGCCTTAGGAAGTATCACTATGAACAAAGCTAGTGGAGGTGATGGAATTCCAGTTGAGCTATTTCAATTCCTAAAAGATGATGCTGTGAAAGTGCTGCACTCAATATGCTAGCAAATTGGAAAACTCAGCAGCACTGAGTTTTCCACAGGCCTGGAAAAGGTCAGTTTTCATTCCAATCCCAAAGAAAGGCAATGCCAAAGAATGCTCAAACTACCACACAACTGCACTCATCTCACATGCTAGTAAAGTAATGCTCAAAATTCTCCAAGCCAGGCTTCAACAATACGTGAACTGTGAACTTCCAGGTGTTCAAGCTGGTTTTAGAAAAGGCAGAGGAACCAGAGATCAAATTGCCAACATCTGTTGGATCATCGAAAAAGCAAGAGAGTTCCAGAAAAATATCTACTGCTTTATTGACTATGCCAAAGCCTTTGATTGTGTGGACCACAACAAACTCTGGAAAATTCTTAAAGAGATAGGAATACCAGACCACCTAACCTGCCTCTTGAGAAATCTGTATGCAGGTCAAGAAGCAACAGTTAGAACTGGACACGGAAAAACAAACTGGTTCCAAACAGGGAAAGGAGTACTTCAAGGCTGTATATTGTCACTCTGCTTATTTAACTTATATACAGAGTACATCATGAGAAACGCTGGGCTCAGATATGCAGATGACACCACCCTTATGGCAGAAAGTGAAGAAGAACTAAAGAGCCTCTTGATGAAAGTGAGAGAGGAGAGTGAAAACTTGGCTTAAAACTCAACATTCAGAAAACTAAGATCATGGCGTCTTATCCCACCACTTCATGACAAATAGATGGGGAAACAGTGGAACCAGTGGCTGCCTTTATTTTTGGGGGCTCCAAAATCACTGCAGATGATGATTGCAGCCATGAAATTAAAAGACGCTTGTTCCTTGGAAGAAAAGTTATGACCAACCTAGACAGCATATTAAAAAGCAAAGACATTGCCTTGCCAACAAAGGTCCATGTAATCAAAGCTAAGGTTTTTCCAGTGTCACGTATGGATGTGAGAGTTGGACTATAAAGAAAGCTGAGTTTCGAAGAATTGATACTTTTGAACTGCAGTGTTGGAGAAGACCCTTAAGAGTCCCTTGGACTGCAAGGAGATCCAACCAGTCCATCCTAAAGGAAATCAGTCCTGAATAGTCATTGAAACGACTGATGCTGAAGCTGAAACTCCAATACTTTGGCCATCTGATTCGAAGAACTGAGTCATTTGATAAGACCCTGATGCTGAGAAAGATTGAAGGCAGGAGGAGAAGGGGACGGCAGAGGATGAGATGATTGGATGGCATCACCAACTGAATGGACATGAGTTTGAGTAAACTCTGGGAGTTGGCAATGGACAGGGAGGCCTGGTGTGCTGCAGTCCATAGGGTAGCAAAGAGTCAGACACGACTGAGTGACTGAACTGAACTGATATGTGGAATCTAAAAAGTAATAGTAACAAATGTATTTATAAAATGGCAATAGACTCAGACATAGATAACAAGCAAACTTATGGTAACCAAAGGGGAAAGGAGATGGGTAGGGATAAATTAGGAGTATGGAATTAACAGGGCTTCCCAGGCAGCACCGGTGGTAAAGAACTTGCCTGCCAATGCAGGAGACGTAAGAGTCACAGACTGGATCCCTGGGTCAGGAATATCCATTGGAGGAGGGCAGGGCAGCTCACCCCAGTATTCTTGCCTGGAGAATCCTCATGGACTTGATTCCTGGATTCCTTCCAGAGAAGCCTGGCAGGCTACAGTCCATGGGGTCGCAAAGAGTCAATCATGACTGAATCGAATTAGCACACAAGCACACATAGGATTAACACATACACACTGCTGCATATAAAACAGATAAAGAACAAGGATTTACTGTATAGCACAGGGAACTATATGCATTACCTTGTAATAAGCTATAATTGAAAAAGAATTTGAAAAAGAATATATATATATGTAACTGAATCACTTTGCTATATACCTGAAGCTAACACAATACTGTAAATCAATTACAGTTCAGTTAAACAAATAAATAATAAAAGACAAAAAAAAAAGCCAGAAGCTGCCTCATGAGGCCCAAGAGCTATATCTGTTAATGGTAATTAAAGAAATGCCAATTGGACCCTTCTCAGTGCACCTGACGAAGCCAGTGCCAGACAGTGGGCTCTCCAAGAACCCACGAGAAATGAGAGCATCAAGGGGCGCTCCCAGGCACTCACCAGGGCTCCTGAAAATGCTCAGCCGAGGAGGTTTCCTCAGAGCCGAGAGGCTGCAGTAGCAGTCGGGCTCCGCGCCCGTGGGGTCTTGAGCGGGCCACTTAGCCTTGGCGTCGCCATCTGGCAGGTGAGAGGCGACACTTGCCCGCTGCCTCCCTGCTAGGCGACCCTGGTGTGCAGAGACGGCTCGGTACCGCTGACCTCATCCACGCGTGGACTCTTTCCAAGGGGTTTGACACAGTTTAAGCCAAACGACGGCGTGAATAAGACAGAAGTAAACAGGATGAATAAGACAGGTGAATAAGACAGAAGTAAAATGGAGGATGTGAGTAGTTAACCGTACAAGCTTAACCCATTTATCGTGACTGAGAAATTTAGTAGAAAAGTGAGATTCTATTGATGTGTCTTAAGCACCTCTCAGTGGACTAGAAAGATCATGGCCTTTGGACTCAGATATGGCTTCAAATTTAGTTCCAATACTCATACCTACGTGACCCTAAGCAAGCGACTATAAGAAGACAAACAACGTGAAGCTGGTGGAGGATTAGATGTGTCGAAAACACGCAAAAGCACTTAGATCAGTGCCCAACACATAGGCATGTCCTCTTGGAGGTTGATTTCTTTTGCCTTCTTTCCTTCTTCTTTTCATGTTTTTCTATGTATTTAACATGGAAATAGTTCATATTTGAATAATAGGTTAGAGGGAACTCTCTAGGTTTGAGAAAGAGCTTGAGATTATGAAAGGGAGAGACTTGTCCTGCAGGGAAGGCAGGAATTTTCAAGATGGGAATGACTCAGCTAACGTATCCAAAGTCAACCGATGAGTCCTTCACATTCTCTGCGTCTCCATTTTGTTATCCGGGTATGGAATTATTACGATGGGTTCTCTGACACCTGAGAGCTCCCAAGGGTTTGTGGGCGCAGAACAGGGAATGCTGGGAGGATGTTTTTTTCCACGTTGAAGCATGAAGCCCCAGGGCAGAGCCACTATCAGGAGGGCAAGGGGCACAGCTTCACACAGACATGAAGCTTCGCAACATCAGGACACCTGGGCGGTCCAGGGGGCACTAGAATCTGCTGTTCCTCTGTTTCTGAAGCAGGCTCTGGGACAGCAGAGAGAGAGAGAGAGAGAGAGTGTGTGTGTGTGTGTGTGCGTGCATGTTTAGTCGTGTCTGACTCTTTTGACCCCACAGACTGTAGCCCTCCAGGCTCCTCTGTCCATGGGATTTTCCAGGCAAGAATACTGGAGTGGGTTGCCATGCCCTTCTCTAGGGGATCTTCCCGACCCAGGGATCAAACCTGCATCTCTTGCATCTCCTGCATTGGCAGGCAGATTCTTTACCACTGTGCCAACTGGGAAGACCCTTGGAACAGCAGATGTCTGCACATTTTCTACTAACCAATTAAAAAGGAAAGATGACAAATGCAATTTTTTCTTGCTCTCTGAGGTCATGTGGGTATATGCAGGCAGGCAAAGAGACAACCAGCAAAACTCCAGGCAACTGGCTGGTATCAGGGACACACAGCAGCAGGGAGCAGCCCACGCCACCTCTCCCCAGGGAGAGTCGAACCTGCCTCACCCACCTCACTGATATACAATGCAATATTACTCAGCCACACAAAGGAATGAAATCGGGTTAGTTGTAGAGATGTGGATGGACCTCGAGTCTGTCATACAGAGTGAAGTAAGTCAGGAAAAGGAAAAAAAATACCACGTATTAACGCATATATGTGGAATCTAGGGAAAAAATGGTACAGATGAACCTATCTGTAGGGCAGGAAGAGATGCAGATGCAGAAAAGAGACACGTGGACGTGGCAGGGGAGGGGAGGGTGGGACATGGTGGGAGGGTATCACTGACATATATACACACCGCGTGTGAGACAGCTGGGAGCTGGCGATACCGCACAGGGAGCGCAGCGCCGTGCTCTGTGAGGACCCAGATGGGGGCGGGGAGGCCCCGGAGGGAGGGGATGCTGCTGCTAAGTCACTTTAGTCGTGTCCGACTCTGTGCAACCCCATTGACGGCAGCCCGCCAGGCTCCACAGTCCCTGGGATTCTCCAGGCATGAACACTGGCGTGGGTTGCCATTTCCTTCTCCAATGCACGAAAGTGAAGTCGCTCAGTCGTGTCCAACTCTTCGCGACCCCATGGACTGCAGCCTACCAGGTTCCTCCGTCCATGGGATTTTCCAGGCAAGAGTACTGGAGTGGGGTGCCATTGCCTATATCTGTACACATATAACTGATGCCCTTCGTTGTACAGCAGAAACTAACACAACTTTGTAAAGCAATTACACTCCAATTGAAAAAAAAAAAAAGACCATAAGTTTAGGGTTGGTTTGTTGGTAACCAGTGGGCTTTGTGGTTTAGGCTGTCTGTCTTTAAATTCTATCTAAAGGGGACAAAAGAACATTAAAAATCTCCTTTAGATGTTAAAGGAAAATTCCTTTTTGTTTTTAAATGCATACTTAATAGCTATTTACTATGAGCCAGGCATGCTATTCTAATGACAAGTATTAACTCACTTAATCTGCAAAATGACCCTGTGAAATACGGTGATAACCATCACTGCTTAACAGATGAGGAATGAGGCAGGGAGAGGGTAAGCAGTGTGCCCACAGTCACCCAGCAGTGAGGGGTGGAGCCAGGAGCATGACCTCAGGACCTGGCCCCAGAGCTGCCCCAGTATCTCCCATCACGCCACCCTCCAGAAGACCTAAGTTTGGGTTGGTGCACAGGAAGGTAAGCAGGCCTCTCCCAGTCCAGGGTGGGCTGAGCTGCCTGATGGTCTCGGTATAGCTCTGTCTGTCCTACTGGAGAGGGGAACCCCACAGACCCCATCAGACTCCTCGGGTTGGCTCCAAGTGGCCCAGCTTTAGAAGGGAAGCTTCCCCAGAAAAGAATTTGAGAACCCAAGCAGACAGTCCCCACGAGCTCAAGGACACTGTCTACCAGCCATGGGCCCTGATCCCACGTAACCTGAGAGCACAGTCCTGTAACCTGAGATCTTAGAGGTAGACCACCTCTCCCCCTTGGTTTTCTATTACCTCTCAGATGGGCCCAGACTCAGACACAGGGCCTAGGGCTTGAGGGGCTTCCTCCCTCATCTGAGCAAGTGAAGGGAGCCCCACGGATACCAGTAAACAGGTCTACGTGATTGCCAGAACTTCGTAACTAGACAGCCTTCCCTTTCCCCTGATAGAGATAAATGTTGGTAACTCAATGATGATGAAAACATTGTAAAGTGCCAAGCGCAGCATGTTTAGTTACAAAAGTCAGGAATAATTGCTTCTGCCTTGCTGCTAAGAA
Organism: Cephalophus harveyi; assembly: GCA_006410635.1. Taxonomy (NCBI): domain Eukaryota; kingdom Metazoa; phylum Chordata; class Mammalia; order Artiodactyla; family Bovidae; genus Cephalophus; species Cephalophus harveyi. The sequence continues at coordinate 59,546 of SJYT01081783.1, forward strand.
AACCAGTTGTTGAGTCCAGGATAATTCTAGTAAGAAATTGGCATTCAGGGATTAATTGTTTAGGATGTAATGACCACTACAACCCAAACTAATGAGAACAGAAGGCAGTTTCCAATTTGAATCTCAGAAATGAAATAGGCCTTGCCAGCCTGGCTGGTGCAGAAAAAGAGAATGGAAGGGCTTTTTTTTTTTTTTTTTTTAAACCTCACTACTGATTGGGCGAAAAATCAGAAAGCATTTTGCGAGAACAGCTTCTGAGAAGACTAGCCAAAAGTCTGTGTGGATGCCTCAGGAAAACTCTTGACTGATTATTAAAAGCCTGGCTGAGCTCCTTCCTGAAGCCCTGAGCAGGTTCAGGGCAGCAAGGCAGGGGTGAGTCACCACCGTGTGGGGGAAGAGGGAGCGGGCGCCTGGCCCGGAGACAGGCCCATCCCTGGTGCTTCAACTTGACCTTCAGCGGGTCTCTTTTTTTCTCAATCTGTCCCTTCCTGCAAATCTTGGGATGGACTGTGGTACTTACCCCACCAAACTCAATGGCTTAGGTGAGGATCAAACAAGAAAATACCTGGCAGTGTTTTTTGATCTTTAAATCACAGTGTGGGTGGACAGTATTATCGGGATGATTAGCCCCGTCCTCATCCTTTTATTTGTCTGCTTAGCCCTCTTTGTTTTAAAAAGGACTCAAGGCAACCTACCTATTTTGTCCTAATTTCTTGCAGAGCTATAAGCACCCTGTAGAATCATGGTCATGACAGGCAATGTTCAGTTCCAGAAAAGACCCAGGATGGTTTGCTGGACCCACTGGACAAGAGCCTGAGGGCCCCGGTGGGAGGGGACCCCTTGGCAGGTCTTCAGAGCCTCGAGCGCACTCCCTACTCCCTCCTTCATCTCGAGCTTATGATTCATCATCCACAGCACTTAGGTCTGTCTGAAATAATTTAAAGTATTTATTTCTTTATATCTATGGTATCCCTACCGTATCATTAGAATGTAAACCCCTTGAGAGCAGAGACTTTTTCTGCCTTATCCACTGCTGCTGTGGTGTGCTTGGTCCCTGAGTCATGTCCAACTCTTTGTGACCTCATGGACTGTAGCCCGCCAGGCTCCTCTGTGCATGAGGATTCTCCAGGCAAGAATACTAGAGTGGGTTGTCATGCCCTCCTCCAAGGGATCATCCCAACCCAGGGATCGAACCCAGGTCTCCAGCATTGCAAGTAGATTCTTTGCTGTCTGAGCCACCAGGGAAGCCCGAGAATACTGGAGCGGGTAGCTATCCCCCAGGAATCAAATCGGGGTCTCCTGCATTGCAGGCAGATTCTTTACCAGCTGAGCTACCAGGGAAGCCCTTTGTCCACAGTGCCTGCTATCGATACCCATTTCAGGGACTTCCCTGGTGGTCCAGTGGCTACAAACCCAACTATTCAGAGTGAATTTGAGAATGACAAGAACTGTCTCTTGATTGAGACAAATGGCCTTAATTTTGTAGAATCACCCTGGGACTAGACAAAAGGGCATTTTAAGCTCTGAGTTCCGCAGGTCCCACCTGGCCCTCCCCAGGCTGTGTCCAGACCTGTGGGGGTGAGGGAGTTGCAGCCCCAAATGAACGCTCCTCCCTGAAGCTCCTATCTTCCCTTCCAGGCCTCTCTCTGGACGTCCAGAGCTGGTCTCTCTCTCACAGATCTGTCTTTCCAAAGATGCCCCATGCCACCAGCGTGCTTGAGGGTAGGCTGGGTCAAGGCTTCCTTTTTGTGGACAGAACTTAGGTGGACCAGCTGGGGTGGCCACATACATACATCAGATATGGGATGGAGCCAGAAATAGGAAAAGAGCAGGCAGGCTGCCCAGCCTAGTCACAGCTGACACTCTACTGCCATGTTTCAGAATTCCAAGGAGTCTGGGTACTCTAAATAAAACTTTAATTTACTCACTGCGTAGTGGGTAAGGTAAACTCCTTACCTCACAACACTGCAGGGGAGGGCGGAGGTGCACCTCAAGAGTGCTTCATCACTGGTGGTTATCAAATTATATCAGCTACATTAACTGCTTGTGCATCAGCTATGTCAGCTGGTGCTTATTAAAATGCTTAAAACTTTAAACAGATTTGTTGAAGGTATGTTTTTTTCTAAATGCAACAAAATGAGTTATTTCTGTCCAAAACTCTCCTTCGTCTAACTAGTCTGTCAATACCACTCATTTTCACTGACTGAGTTCTTGGAAACCACACTTGGGGCTAGGTGCCAACTCTTCTGCCTGGCAAGCAGGTTGCCCCTTGGCCATCAGGCATCTGGGACACGACTGGAGTTCAATCCTCAGGGAAACTAGAGCCCGCTATGGAAACGGGCTTATTGACAAAGACCTTTATTGCTCTCGTGGTGGAATTCACCTCGGCCCAAAAGAGGCCTGGTCCTGGCTGCATTTCATTCCTTATGGTGATGTCTCAGCTCTGATCTAATTCCACTCAGAAGCTCAGAGGAGGTAGAGAGGAGATTCTGACTGTTTTATATTAGGTCAGCCAAGCGAGGATAGCAACTGGAGTCTCACAAAATATCAGCTATGCCCTCTTTGTTATGTGTGTGTGCTCAGTCACTAAGTCGTGTCCGACTGTGCTCCCATGGACTGTAGCCCACCAGCCTCCTCTGTCCCTGGAATTCTCCAGGCAAGAGTACTGGAGTGGGTTGCCATTTCCTTCTTCAGGGGATCTTCCCCACCCAGGGACTGAGTCTCTCCATTGACATGTCTCTCCATTGGCATGTCGATTCTTTACCACTGAGCCACCAGAGAAGCCACTTCTTTGTAATACTGCTGTTAAATTCTGTTCTTCTCTAAATTCAACTTCTAAAGGAGAAGTAGGCTTCTCCTAGAGTTCTAGAAGCTTCCAGAACAGCACCTATACATCATCAAAACTTTACCAGGTGATGCCAAGGACAAGGGACCATCACAGGTGCCATGGAGGAAAGAAAGAGGGTCTCAACCCTCAAAGCGCTTACCTGGCATCAAACTCCTAAATGACGAACCAGGAAAGTGAACTTCATCATTGGAGATGAACACGGGTGCAGTCAACCGCAGGAGGAGTCAGACAGACAAGGAACTAGAACGGGGCACTCGAGCAGGCCAGGCATGGTGGAGCTGCTCCGCTAATGTCTCATGAAGTCCACCAACAACCAGGCAAAGGAGCTAGGATTATTCTCATTTTACAGATGAGGAAACTGAGGTTCAGAGAAGCTAAGATATGGCCCAAAGTTGAAGTCTGTAAGCGGAGGCAGGACTGGTTACATCACTTTTGAGGCACAGATCAAAGTCAAAATCTAGAACCCTATGTTAAAAAATTAAGAATTTCTACTTTTTACATTTTATTATTGGAGGGTAGCTGCTTTGCCATGTTCCGTTAGTTTCTGATGTGCAACAAAGTGAATCAGCTCTAGGTGTGCATACAGTTCCTCTCTCCTCTGCCTCCCCCTCCCACCCGAGCAACAAAGATTTATAAGATGGGGAATTATAGCCATTATCTTGTAATAAATTTTAATCAAGTATAATCTGTAAAAAAAAAAAAATACTGGAGCACTATGCGCTACACCTGAAAGCAATATTATATTGTAAATAAACCATACTTTAAAAATAAATATTAATAGAATAAAAAAAATTTTCTAACTTAAGAATTTCACAGCAGTGACAGTAGGTGCATTAAATCAAGGCTGAGACCATTTTAAGTGCAGAGCCCTGTGTACCTGGACATTTCTGATGCCCATGAAGCCAGCCTTGAGTGAAGGAGTGGCAAAGAACTGTGGAAGGAAAGAGGGCTTTAATCATGGTTGGAAAGACTGATAAAACAAAAAGTTGTATTTAGAGAGGTGGCAATGAGTTGGAAGGGGAATATCACTTTGGTTTCATGTAGTCAGACCCTAGAGCACCCTACTGGTGCTTTTTAACCAGAGCAAGATGTAGCCAGGAGCTTAGGTATCTCCTGAAGCCGACGGGACTTAGGTATCTGTCACAGGAGCAAGCTGCCAGTTCTTGGTTTCATCCTCTGCTGTCTAGTATTTTCCCCAATCCCTCTGAGAATTCTGTGACCTTCTGGATCAGCTCCATGCCTGGACTAGACATGTCTGTATAGTTCCCTACCCATTAACAAATAACAGAATAATTAAGCATCAGTAAGTAACCTGACTGGTTTGATCACCTTGCAGTCCAGGGGACTCTCAAACCAGTCAATTGTAAAGGCAATCAGTCCTGAATATTCATTGGAAGGACTGATGCTGAAGCTGAAGGTCTAGTACTTTAGCCACCTGACGCGAAGAACTGACTCATTGAAAAAAACCCTGATGCTGGGAAGGATTGAAGGCAAGAGGAGAAGTGGGGCAACAGAGGATGAGATGGTTGGATAGCATCACTGACTCGATGGACATGAGTTTGAGCAGGCTCTGGGAGTTGGTGACGGGCAGGGAAGCCTGGGGTGCTGCAGCCCATGGGGTCACAAAGAGTCAGACACAACTGAGAGACTGAACTGATCTGAAGTAGCTTGGAGAAATATAGGTGTGTTTTTCTCACAAAACAAAGCCTAAGAGGAGGTAGTTTGCAGCATTAGTTTTGGTCTCTCTGTGATTCTCTTGCCCTTTGTGTCAGGGTGTCGCCTCATAGTTGCAATATGCTTGCTGTAGCTCCTGCCATCTTGACTTCATTCACGACAAAGAGAAGGAGAAGGGGTGACAGTGCAGCTAGAAGGGAAAGCAAAAGCTTTCTCAGAATGCCCCCTCCAAACGGTGGCCCTTGAACTTCATTGACCAGAGCTGGCCACACAGCCACCCAGAACGGCCAGGGCACGGAGACAAAGGCCAGTGCTTGGCCCAGAGCTGTAAATGGCCATTAAGCTGCCATGAATTACTATTAACCATGAAGAAAACAAACTGGTATTATGTCTTAAGGCTGCTGGTTACTCCATGGACAAATCTAGTGCCCGGAGTTCATCCCAGTCCACATGTATGTCTCCCAGAAACAGTTTGAGGGAATCTTGAGGGTACGGTTGGCCTGGGTATCAATCTGGGGGTGTCTGTTACCCCAGGACTGTGGGCAGCTAGGCAGACTTTGAAGCCCAGGCATGGCCTGTGGCCCTGTGTCACCTCACCTCTCCCTTTAGGGCACTTACAACTCACACAGAGGACTGAGGTCTTTCTGAGGATGCCTCTCCCCTCCTGTGGGACGGTAGACTCCTGGAAGGCAAATCCATTGTTCCAATTTGAGCAAATATATTTAAGGATGTCGATGGCTAAGAACTCTGATTTTGGTACAGTCCACTAATGGCTAATAAAGGCTGCAACACAGACAGGAGGAGAGTGATAAGAGAAAGCATGGAGTTCCTATAATAACATAACTTGGAGAGCCAAAGAGGGCTTGCAGAGAAGGCGGTTGATCGAGCCATCCATCCATTCATTAAAATATTTATTTAACACATAGAATGTACAAGCATTGTCCTAGGCTCTGGGGACATATTAATGAATAAGATAAACAGGTTCTTCATCTCACGGGGCTGATCTCAATCTAGTCCAGGGATGAAGAAAAATAAAGTTTAAGTAAATAAACAAATGTATTAACTTGAGCAGCAAGGAGATCAAACCAGTCCATCCTAGAGGAAATCAACCCTGAATATTCATTGGAAGGACTGATGCTGAAGCTGAAGCTCCAATACTTTAGCCACCTGATATGGAGAGTTGACTCACTGGAAAACACCCTGATGCTGGGAAAAATTGAGGGCAAGAACAGAAAGGGGTGACAGGATAAGATGGTAGGATGGCATCATCAACTCAATGAACATGAGTCTGAACAAACTCCAGGAGTCGGTGAAGAACAGGGAAGCCTGGTATGCGGCAGTCCATGGGGTCACAGAATCAGACACGACTTAGGGATGGTGTCATTGCCTTCTCCAAAATAAATAGCATTGAGTTCAAATTTAAATGAAGAGAAAGTTTCCAGAATCAGCCCTGCAAGGCTTGGGGGGAAACATCTTTGGGGGAATGGCTAAGATGAAACCAAGAAAGAAAGCTTCAGGGCTGGGGTGTTAGGAGTCTGAGCGAGGAAGGCAGGGACCCCTGAGTGTCCTGGGTTTTGTCTGCATGTGTGGGGAGCCTCTGGAGGAAAGCTGGGTCTTAGAGGATGAGTCCAGGAGTGAGGAGGGAGCAGCGGGGAGGGCCATCCAGGATAATGACGAAGCCCAGAAGCTGTGTGTGGCTGGGGCAGGTGTGACCTGGGGAAAGAAGATTCTCCAATAACTGTCTCTGGGTGGGGGGCCAGGAGTGGAAAGAGGTGTCTTCAACTCAGGAAAGAGAATGCTGGCAGAAGGCCCTCTAGAAGCATCAAAAATATCCAGAAAAGAAATGTCAAGGATACACACTTGGGAGGGGGCTGGGTGGTGGGAAACTCAATCTACCTGGGAGTAAGTAGGAAGTAGAAACATGACCCGGTTTTCATCTTCGGATGCTCCAGGGTCTACCTGGTACTTCACCTGTGACAGGTGTGCACTGATGGTAGTGGAATGAATGGACAGGTGATGAGAGGCTCAGAAGCTCCAGAAAGGGAAAGTCATTGCAGCAACAGAAAGGCTGCCTCCTAAGTCACTTACTGTTCACCAAGATGTTTCATAAAAGACACTGACTTTTTCTTTTTCCCTTACCATTACCTTCCCAGGTGGCGCTAGTGATGAAGAACCTGCCTGACAATGCAGGAAACCTCAGAGACTAGGGTTCGATGCCTGGGCTGGGAAGATCCCCTGGAGGAGGGCGTGGTAACTCACTCCAGTAGTCTTGCCTGGAGAATCCTATGGACAGAGGAGCCTGGTGGGCTACAGTCCATGGGGTTGCACAGAGTCGGACATAACTGAAGTGATTTAGCACGCACACACCATTACCTTCAGTAGGAAAGTGAACTGGGAGAAGCGAGTCAGCTAGAGCACTAATTTACAAAGGTGTGAAAAGGTCAGTTCAGATTTAGCGCTGAGCACATCACTGTGACTTGGCTGGGAGCGAGGCTCCTGGCTTTGGTGAAATCAGTTCCCCTTCCTGTGTTTAATGATGAGCAATGTGATGTGAGGCTGTTATGGAGGCTGCAATCCCTTCTCTGCCTTTCTCCATCATCTTTCTTCCCATTTATTAATGTGATGCTCCTAGTGTTGAGATAATGATTTAAAAGCTCTAATTTTGTTACATTCTGAAGCCTGTCTGCCATCAAGCCTGATTGTAATGAGATTTGGGAAGGAGCTGGGCTCTTAGCTGGGGTCAATTCATCTCTGGGAGAAAGTGCTACCATCAAAACGCCCAGGAATTATTAGCACTTAGACGACAGCTGAAGAGACCTATTAATGTGAGCTGCCTGGGGAGTCCTGAAGTGTGAGACGCAATTATATTTCTTATTTATTTCTCCTGGCTTCATCTTTAAGAGTGAAGAATAGATGGGTAGGCAAGATATTGTGAAATCACTAAATATTTAGTAATGCTATCTAGCGCCCAACCGGGTACCACATACTGGCACTCAAGGATGTAAGCACGCCTGCACAGGCTAAGTCTCCCAATTTCTCAGCCCAGCCCTACAGACACTAGAGGACAGCCTGTTTTCTATTTTTTTTTTTTTTAAGTGAGGAATCTGAGGCTCAGAGAGAATAAGTCCTTTTCTCTAATAAGTGGAAAAGCAGGATTTAAAGCTGAATTTTCCAGTTCCAGTGTACTATTTTTATAAATCCATGACCCCGCTTTCTTTACATTCCAGGCTCTGTGTGATGTAGTCTAGAGGTCCAGAGAGATTTTATCAAGTGGTTTCCAACCCTGCCTGCATGGTAGACTCAGCTAACAACCTTTAAAAGAAGGGGGAAAAAATGCCCAAACCTGGGCACCATCCCCAGAGATTCCGCTTTAATTAGATGAGATCAGGCCCAGAGCCTTTGACCATACAGAGATGGGAGAGAAGGAAGATGTGGGAAAGACAAGGCGTGGCGGGGGCTGTGGTCACTGTTATTCTTTTTATTAATAACAACGCTTTAGTGACTGCAAGAAGGGCCCGGTGCCCTGCCTGCTCCTGGGCCTTATCACACTCAATCCCACTGACAACCCTCGGGGGTGGAGAACATAATTGACATGTTCAGGGAACTTAATATGGCACAGTGAGATGAATTAAGGGCTTGGAACTAATAGGAATTGACTTCAAAACCAAGTTCTGCCGGTTTCTATTTGTGTGATTTTGACCAAGTCACTTAAACCTCTTTAAGTCAAATGTGCCTGGTTCGTAAAATGGGATGTAAAAATTGCCCTAAGTTACAGCGAGTGGAGATGAAATGGAAGAAAACCTGTCTTTGAACTTTGCAGGGTCTACTATGTAGGCTGGCAAAACAACGTCTTGATGACATTACAGACGGATAGACTGAGGCTCAGAGTAGGAAGCAAGGCGCCCAAGGTGACAGGTGGGGCGGATACATTCCTGATACAAACCAGTGTCACCCACCCCTCTCCCCCTCCCCACTGTGGGTCGATGGGATTAAACCACCAGAGGAGCATTTTCACGGTATCTGCTTGTGCTGAATGCATGTGCATCTGAGGCCCTCTTGTCTTAAGGGTAGGGATGGATAATGGGGGGGGGGAGAGGGGTGGGTGACACTGGTTTGTATCAGGAATGTATCCGCCCCACCTGTTCAGTTGCTAAGTCATGTCTGACTCTCTGTGATCCCATGGACTGCAGCACACCAGGCTTCCTTGTCCTTCACTTTCTCTCTGAGTTTGCTCAAATTCATGTTTACTGAGTTGGTGATGCCATCCAACCATATCATCCTCTGTTGCTCCCTTCTCCTCCCTCCTTCAATCTTTCCCAGCATCAGGGTCTTTCCCCGTGAGCCAGCTCTTCACATCAGGTGGCCAAAGTTTTGGAGCTTCAACTTCAGCGTCAGTTCTTCCAATGAATATTCAGGGTTGATTCCCTTTAGGATGGACCGGTTGGATCTCCTTTCAGTCCAAGGGACTCTCAAGAGTCTTCTCCAGCACCACAATTTGAAAACATCGTCACTCAGCCTTCTTTATGGTCCAACTCTCACATCTGTACATGACTATTAGAGAAAACCACCTTTGTTGGCAAAGTGATGTCTCTGCTTTTGAATGCGTTATCTAGGTTTGTCATAGCTTTTCTTCCAAGGAGTAAGCATCTTTTAATTTCATGGATAGTAAAAGACTGAGGCTAGAGTCTTGCCAGTGCTTGGGGGGATCACAGAACAGATCAAGCTCTCTAGAGCTGAGAGTTAACATTTAGGTAATTGGAGTATTTTAAAGCTGAAGGCATATCAACCGCAGGTTTCACGAAAGAAAAAAAAAATTGGAAAAACTCCAGAGGTAGAACATGAGACTTAAGGTTTCTAAAGTAGTGTCTATAAAAAGACTCACCTCAGAAACTGGGGCAGACTTGCCTTGCCTCTAGCGGTTCTGAGGATCAGCTAAAATAGTAGACCAGTGCTTTGAAAACTTGGGAGCAGCACTTCTTAGCACTGGCTGTCTATCACAATCACCGAGGGAGCCTTCACAAGCCTCCAGAAGTAGGGGGGCCACTCAGACTGATTAAGTCAACAGGCAGGGGTGGGTGGGGCAGTAAAAGCTCCCCAGGCAAATCATCTGAGCAGAGAGAAACCGCCACTTGGAAGCTTCATGCAAATATGAATTGTGATTCTGTTACTATACAAGTAGACCCAACACTATTATGGAATATGGTGCCCACCTCCAACTGAGGCTCGAAGAGGAGCTAATAGAAGAGCTAAAGAATACAGGGCTTCTTTGGTGGCTCAGTGGTAAAGAATCCACCTGCTAATGCAGGAGATGGGGGTTTAATCCCTGGGTCAGAAAGACCCCCTGGAAGAAGAAACGGCAGCCCAGTCCAGTATTCTTGCCTGGGGAATCCCATGGACAGAGGAGCCTGGTGGGCTCCAGTCCACGGGGTCACAAAGAGTCGGACACAAGTCATCGACTGAACATCAACAGCAGAAAGGATCAGTTAAACCAAAGGAGAAGCTGTCTGCCCTGAGGATTAAAAGAATCCTTTGGGCTTCTCTCTCTCTAGGGCAACCCGAGCATAGACGTCCACGAGGACCAGGTGACCTGCAGCCTGCGTTTGCTCTTTAATAAAGGAAATAAACAGAACTGCATGGAGGTAATATTTAAGGCTGGGATAGAGGCCATGAGGGCAGAGGTGGAGCTGGAGAGCACGGTAGCTTTCAGACCAGCTCATCTTGTTTCAGAGTAGGGATGACTGTCCATCCCCCATGTCTGTGCACACACCACTCTCACACAACAAATATTTGTCAACTGTACTGAGGATACTGACTCCTCTAAAAATAACATTTTCCTGATTGTATGAAAAATACACGTTTGTTTCCAAAATTTGGCAATAAAAATATTAACGATTTAAATGGCCCATAATCTTACATCCCAGAGGCAATTCTTATAAATATTAATTAATAAATTTTGCTTCCCACCCCCATTCTCTTTCTGTGTGCACACTTGATAATGAAAACTTTAGCTCACTTTTCCATGGCATTAATCACTCTTCAGTAATAATTCAGATTTAAAGCTTAGATCAGAAAAGATTCAAGTTCAAATGCACTTTATTTAGTTATAAAACAAACCCATTTAACTCAGGGTGTTTCCATGTGATCCAATATACTGCCTCCTATACAGGCATGCCTTGTTTTAGTATGCTGCACAGATATTGTGTTGTTTACAAATGGAAGGTTTGAAGCTTTGTGGCAACCCGGAATTATCAGAGGACGGTTAGTACTTTTTCGGCAATAAATTATTTTTAAATTAAGGTATGTACATTGCTTTTTTAGACATAATGCTAATGTACACTTAATAGACTACAGTATAGTGTAAACTTTTATATGCACTGGGAAATTTAAAACTGTGTGTGACTTGCTTTATTGCAATATTCTCATTATCACGCCTGCCTGGAACTGAACTTGCAATCTCTCTGAGGCCTGCCTACACTTTGAAAAAGTAATGAGTGATTTCCAGGATAATATATTTCAAAAACCCCTGGGNTAGTGTAAACTTTTATATGCACTGGGAAATTTAAAACTGTGTGTGACTTGCTTTATTGCAATATTCTCATTATCACGCCTGCCTGGAACTGAACTTGCAATCTCTCTGAGGCCTGCCTACACTTTGAAAAAGTAATGAGTGATTTCCAGGATAATATATTTCAAAAACCCCTGGGCTTCCCAGGTGGTGTTACTGGCAAAGAACCCATCTGCCAATGCAGGAGACTTAAGAGACGTGGGTTTGATCCCTGGGTCGGGAAGATCCCCTGGAGGAGGGCATGGCAACCCACTCCAGTATTCTTGCCTGGAGAATCCCATGACAGAGGAACCTGGTGGGCTACAGTCCATAGGGTTGCAAAGAGTCAGACACGACTGAAGCGGCAGCACAAATGCACATATTCTCCTCTAAGAAATGGACAACAGAGTTGAAAAACAAGTCCCCAAATCACATTCCAAAAAGACTGCAATTTTTCTGCCCATGGTTCCCCAATTACAGGAGCAGGATAATAGACAGATCTGAGTCGAGACCTCAGTGTTTTCAGAAAGTAGTGAGTAGCTGGAAGGCTCTTAGGATTAAGCCCGGGGAGCCTGGACTGGCAACTCCAGGACTCATACTGCTCCGAGATGCCCTGGGTCCCACGCGTCTCCTGAAGCTGGGGACAGATGCTCCAAGGGCAGAAGCATGTAGTCCCAGCAAAGAGCACACAGGAATGATGCATTCCCTGTAGCTGCTGCTGATGGCCCCCATAAATCACTCTGCCCCTCCCCAGGCCCTCAGCCCGGCATCCTGAAGGGTGGTGCTGAAAGATAAGAGCCAGGCATCAATCTGGCACGTGAAGAACCACCTCCGGGCATCTCACAGGGCACATTTGTCCTGCTCTCTCTTCCTACCCAGCTTGCTGAGCTGCAAATCCTCCCCTTCATTGCCTTTCTGCCCCACTTCATTGATTATCAACCGAATCATCACAAACAGGTATTTCCTAGGGGCCCTATCTAGGTGATGATAAAATTAAGAGGGCTACGGAGCCACTAAAATAACGCGTGCTTGTAATTTGCATCTTTGTGTCATTAATTAGAGGGCTTTCCTGGTGAATCCGCCTGCCAATGCAGGAGAAGCGAGTTCGATCCCTGGGCCAGGAAAATCCCCTGGAGGAGGGCAAGGCAACCCACGCCAGTATTCTTGCCTGGAGAATCCCCACGGACAGAAGAGCCTGGAGGGCTATAGTCCATGGGGTCACAAAGGGGCAGGATATGACTGAGCAACTGAACACGTATGCACGCATCTGTGTACAAGGCACAGAGGGGAACACAGAGGAGGAGCAACAGAGCCTGGCTGGGAGAGTTTGGGGAGGAGAGGACTTTCCAGGAAGACAGAATGTGTGGTGCAAAGACCCAGGGGGCAGGGATGGGAAACGTTCCTGCCCCCCAGGAAACAGGATCAGCAGCAGCATGTTAGGAGGAAGACCCACAGCTGGCTATTCCCTGGTGAGGCTGCTCCAAGGACCCCAGGATCTGGAAGAGGAGAGGAAAGAGAAGCCTCAGGGAACCCAGAGACTCTCATAGAAGCGGCCCTGGTGGAGAGTCTGTTCTCCCCAGGTTACTCAGGGAAGGAGGTGAGAAGCAGGGAAGTGGCTCCCCGGAAGGACTTAAGAATCACTAGGCACCATCGCCATTGAGCAGACCTGCCCCTAATATCTGTGGGCCTGGAGCAGGTGGCAGCCCACATCCCACACCTCTATGCTTTGAAGAGAGCAGCCCCGTGAGCCTTCAGCATCTCGGTGAGGCGAGGCAAGCGAAGGTGAGAGGGCGCTCCGTGACTGCTCAGAGCAAGCGTAATTAGAGGGTTTACCCCAGAGGGCTGCTGTCCTGGGGCTTTTGTTGACATTTACATCCGGATGAATGATGTTCCTGCGGGGCTTTTATGACTCAGCTGTTCTGATTTATAACAACACTTTAAAAAATAGACACACACACATAATTTCCCACTCCACATGTTAGTGGAAATACGGGGCTCCCTTCCTTCTGCTGGGATATGAACACCAGATAAGCCTCACTTCACTGTCTTTATGCCAGTCCGGTCTGGTCACCCGGATCCTGAGATAAAGAGGCTGGTAGAACCAGGGGCCAGCAGGTTGCCGGGCCAGCAGGTTGCCAGCCCGCAGGGCACCCTTCCTGTGGTCTTTCTTTCCCCTGGAGCAGAGGGACGGAGTGGAGCAGAGTGATGGGATGGTGCAGAATAGACACAAACCAGAGGGGGCTTCCCAGGTGGCATAGTGGTAAAGAATCTGCCTGCCAGTGCAGGAGACATAAGAGACTCGGGTCGGGAAGTTCCAATGGAGAAAGGATAGGCTACCCAAGGCAGTATTCCCGGGTTTCCCTGGTGGCTCAGATGGCAAAGAATCTGCCTGCAATGCGGGAGACTGGGCTCGATCCCTGAGTTGGGAAGATCCCCTGGAAGAGGGCATAGCAACCCACTCCAGTATTCACGCACAGAGGGGGCTTCAGCCGTGGTCCTTGGTCTCAAAGCAGGTCTAGCTGCCTGGGCTTCACTCCTGCCTCCAACCTCCCGTGTGAACCTGGGCGATGCAGCTAGGTTTCTCTGTGCCTCAGTTTCCTCATCTCTAGAATGGGGTTGATGATGATTCTTCACCTGTGGCTTTGTTGTGAGAATGAAATGAGAAGATGCGTATGGCGTGCTTCATGCGAGGCCTGGCTCCGGGAAAGAGTTCTCTAAGTAGTACCTGTTCTCATTCTTGTTATGAGGCTGCCATATCACCTTAACTGCCGCTGTCAGCTGTGTGAAAGATGAAGAAACTGATTCCCAGAAGTTAACTGACTTGTCTAGACTGTAGAGACTCAGCGGGCTGGGGCAGGCATGGAATTCAGGGCTGTACTTTTTTTTCCTACCAAGCCCTCTGGGACCATACTGTGAGCACCTGTGATCAACAGAAAAAGCCAGAAAGCATGGTGTTTCCTGGTAGATAAGATGTAACACTTTCAAATGAACCTAAAGATAATGATATTTTATCATTACAAAAATACACCACATGTATTAATCAGGGTTCTCCAGAGAACAGAACCAATCAGCTGCGTTCAGTTGCTCAGTCGTGTCTGACTCTTTGCAACCCCATGGACTGCAGCACAGGCTTCCCTGTCCATCACCAAACTCATCTCCATCGAGTCAGTGATGCCATCCACCCATCTCATCCTCTGCCATCCCCTTCTCCTCCCGCCTTCAATCTTTCCCAGCATTGGAGGCTTTTTCAGTGAGTCAGTTCTTCGCATCCGGTGACCAACGTACTGGAGTTTCAGCTTCAGCATCAGTCCTTCCAATGAACAATCAGGACTGATTTCCTTTAGGATTGACTGGTTGGATCTCCCTGCAGAACCAACAGGGAGATACATCTACCTATCTATGTATCGATATATCTATACATATACATGGGCTTCCCAGGTGGCACTTGCCTGCCAGTGCAGGAGATGTAAGAGACACAGGCTCGATCCCCAGGTCAGAAAGATCCCTTGGAGGAGGACATGGCAACCCACTCCAGTATTCTTGCCTGGAGAATCCCATGGACAGAGGAGCCTGGACTGTATGGGCTACAGTCCACAGGGCCACAAAGAGTCGGATGCGACTGAGCAGCCTAGCACGCACGCATGCATACACATACATACACACACTCTTGCCCCCAGTATGTGCCACAGAAAAGTATGGCAGTAAGAAGGCTGTGCCGCAGGTTCCCGGGGATTCTATGTCATGATAATGATCATTATAATCATGTAATATTAGCCACCCACTGCTCCAGAATGACTGTGAAGAGTAATGGGATGCGGTTAACAAAGTCCTTGAGGAATTCTTCAGCAGGCAGTTTTTAACCTCTTTTAGGTGGAAAAAAAAAAGGATAAACTAGGAATGAGACCATCACTCTTCCCTGTCCAAGTTGTGTAAAATGGGCTCAGGGGGTTGTCCGTCCTCTCTGGGTGTTATTGTTGTTCAGTTGCTCAGTCATGTCCGACTCTTCACAACCCCTCGGGCTGCAGCATGCCAGGCTTCCCAGTCCTCCACTATCTCCCAGAATTTGCTCAAACTCATGTCCATTGAATCAACGATCCTGGGGTGTAGGTGAAGACAAAAAGAGCTCCTGAAAGTGAACGCCCTGGGAAAACTAGCGAGCTTGGGACCCATCTCCAAGCCTGGCTTGCATGATCAACCTCAGGTCATGCTTCTGCATCGAGCAGCTTGGGAGGCCACTGGCAGCTCCTCCTCAAAGTCCTTAGTCTGCTCAATGTGACCCACTTGCTTCTTCTCCATCTCCACCTGTGCCGGGAGCTATGCTCTGGTTGAGTGGCTCTGAGCTAAAAAGAGCGCACAGCATGAGCCTGGCTCCTGTTCTCTCAATGTGTCCCTGGCATCCATGCCCAGATGATCCATCTCTCCCAGGAGATCTAGCCCTTCCCAGGTGAGCTGTCCCTCTCCAAATAATCTAACTCTCCCAAATTGACAGCTGAGGAATCTCTGAAAGTCCAGACAGAGCTTTCCCATA
Organism: Cephalophus harveyi; assembly: GCA_006410635.1. Taxonomy (NCBI): domain Eukaryota; kingdom Metazoa; phylum Chordata; class Mammalia; order Artiodactyla; family Bovidae; genus Cephalophus; species Cephalophus harveyi. The sequence continues at coordinate 75,140 of SJYT01081783.1, forward strand.
GGGCCCCAGTGCAGAGCCATCCTCCCAGCAGGACGAGGTTGGACATTCCCTGGTTCCTCAGAGACAGAAACACCTTTCCTTTGCAAGACCTCCCCCTAAACGACCTCCGAGTCCTATGTAAGTAGAGGCTGCTGGACATGAGAAACGGAAGTTAAACCAAGAGTAGCAAGCTCCAGGATAGGACGGCCCTGGGAACCCTTGGAAGGAGAAATTGGAGCAGGTGACAACAGAAGCACTTATTTCCTGTCTGCAAGGAACTTCAGGACAGGAAGTATACCAGGACCACAGTTTCATAGCCCTAAGACCCTGATAATGGTTTCCTGAAATTTAAAAAAGTCACCCATAGGAGGTGTCATTTAGAAGGCTCTAAAAATACTTCCCGAACATCTATTTGTCCTATAAACAAAGCACAATTACAGAGTTTTCAAAATCTAGTTAGGCTGAAAACGTTAATTTCTCTCCTGTTTCTCCTGCCTCCCTCCTGGCCAGAGTACCAGCTACCACCACCCCTCACCCCCTCCAATTAGTCCCACCACCACCACCATCACTATCATCATCACCACTACCAATACTGACTTTTCTTAAAATCACCCTATGACAGAATTCTTTTACTGTCTTGGTTTTACATAGGAAGCTCAGAGAGGCTGCACAGCAAATGAACAGCTAAACCAGGACTCAAATCCATGTCTCCAAAATTCACGCTCTTAACTTGCTTCCCTATTTTACTGCCCCTGAGCATAATGGAATAGTTCCTCACCATATTCCTGTGGAAGCCAAGCAGAAAGATACGGACAAGTGAGCTGTGGGTTTTCTTTCTTTCCAACTCTGTGCCTGGTTTCCGGAGAGTCTATTCTAGGCTCTATCAGGCTGTACTTGCAGACCCTCACTCTAAAGACAATGAACCAGGGAGCCCAGGGAAGTTTGTAAAGTTTGTTTCTTTACATCTCCAGAGATGCCTGTAAGTGAATCAGTAGTGACAACTCACAGTCAAATTTTAGCAGAAGAATGTGTTCAAAATAATCATTTTGGAAGAGCATCAACTCTAGATTTCTGTCATCCACATGAGTAGAGCAGCATATAGTTCTCTAAATGTTGGCCTCCAACTCTGAGCCTAGAAGTGAGAAATTGACGGGCTCCATGCAAACGCTGGGCTAAAATTCCAGTCCTTCATGGGTTGCAGTACTTTTCTATTTTCTGAGAGCGATTTGCTCTGATCCCAGGACACATCAATACCCTGCGTCTAAGCCCCCGAATACCAGCCACTGGAAGCAGAGTTTGAAAAATGCCTCCTGGATTTTAAGTTTCCAGAGTGGTTTGCGGCAGCAGTACATCAGCCCGACGACACGTGCAAGAGCCGAGATATATGTGCGATTCTGGGGCAAACCATTCCTCACCCACGCCCTCAGTGGAAGCAGTCTCCTATCCTGTGCAAAACAGAAGTGCATCCATCCATTCAGCCAGCTAGCCACTGTGGAGCGTCCCTAATGGACACGGGACATGGCTGAAGCTGGTTGTCTCTTTCTTTCGTTGAAAGGAGGGTGTGGAGTTGAGCAACCGGAGGGGCTGGCATCTCTACCAGCTATCTTTGTAGAGCCTGGTTTCCTGGGAGGTCCAGAATGCTGGCTGTGGGCCACTGCGATCCGAGCCGAAGGCTTCTTAGCCACCCTTGCTGAATTGCGACTTCAGTTTGTCACTCCAGGACTTTGCAGTGGTTTAGGAACTTTGGGTGCTGTGGGTCAGGACTGGCTCCAACAGGGGGCTCATGGCTAAGTGACCGCCCTGGACCTAGCTGCTGAAAGGAGTTCTAAATGGAAGTGGGGTTTTTTTTCTGTTTATGTTTTGTTTCATTTCTCTTGCAGTCTCCTATCCTGTGCAAAACAGAAGTGCATCCATCCATTCAGCCAGCTAGCCACTGTGGAGCGTCCCTAATGGACATGGGACATGGCCGAAGCTGGTTGTCTCTTTCTTTCATTGAAAGGAGGGTGTGGAATTGAGCAACCGGAGGGGCTGGCATCTCTACCAGCTATCCTTGTAGCCTGGTTTCCTGGGAGGTCCAGAACGCTGGCTGTGGGCCACTGCGATCCAAGCCGATGGCTTCTTAGCCACCCTTGCTGAATTGCGCCTTAAGTTTGTCACCCCAGGACTTTGCAGTGGTTTAGGAACTTTGGGTGCTGTGGGTCAGGACTGGCTCCAACAGGGGCCTCATGGCTAAGTGACCGCCCTGGACCTAGCTGCTGAAAGGAGTTCTAAATGGAAGTGGGTTTTTTTTTTTCTGTTTATGTTTTGTTTCATTTCTCTCCCTTTCTTTCTCTTTCTCCTTCTCTCCCTGCTACATACATTTTTTGAAAAATAGCATTTATTTTTCTAATGACAAAAGCAGCACATGCTCTGTAAGGATGCTTATAAAATATAGAAAACCACCAAGAGAAAAAAAATTGCCTATAATCAATCCCACCCAGTGATAACCACAATTCTGGTATTTGTGCTTCCAGTAAAATGTTAATGCAATATGTTCGACTGTATTTTTACAAGAAGAGCATTAAATAGCATTATGCATATATGGTCTTACCTTACTTTTTAAAAAATTAATATATTTTAAACATTTTACAAGGTCAGTATGAAGGCTTTTATTTTTCTAATGACAAAAGCAGCACATGCTCTGTAAGGATGCTTATAAAATATAGAAAACCACCAAGAGAAAAAAAAATTGCCTATAATCAATCCCACCCAGTGATAACCACAATTCTGGTATTGTGTTTCCAGTAAAATGTTAATGCAATAATATTCGACTGTATTTTTACAAGAAGAGCATTAAATAGCATTATGCATATATGGTCTTACTTTGCTTTTTAAAAAATTAATATATTTTAAACATTTTACAAGGTCAGTATGAAGGCAGGACTCTTTCAGGGAAGCCCCTTGGGCACTTTTAAGTCCAGTGTCCCCCAACTTGAGTCTCAGCCGGGCTAGAGGAACATGGCCCAAATGGACTAATGCTCTTGGCTGAAACTTTCCTTGCAGTCTTGAAGCAGCTGAACTGCCCACAGTCAGGAGTCATGCCTGGCAAAACCCCTGAGAGACACGGCCCTCCGTCTCTACTAGGCACATCTGATTTATCTAAGGCATCTCCTAGAACATTCGGAGATTCTCATTCCACTGATCTGCAGGCACAAAAAACATGTCCCGTACTTGTAATGATTTCCAAACCATAGTCTATAAATTTCCAGGGCAGCCTTAAGTGTGGAATGGAAATCATGGAGTCCATGTAAAGGTCTCGGTTCTATAGAGCCCCCAGCATCCCCAATTCCCTCCACCCTCACTCCCAACAACTCAGCCAATTACTTTAAGGCAGCAGCTGCTGAAAGTTCAAGGGTTATGTGAGGCAGCCTCGGGATTTATGTCCGCTTCAGGACTCACTGACCCTCATCGACTTCTCTTATGTGTCAGGACCGAGAGCAGACCATCAATATTGTTCCAACAGGGTTGGAAGCCCGCTCATCCCCCGTGTGGGGACATGCCACTGAAGGCAGAAACACAGGGCACTGCAGTCTCAGAAGCTTCTCAATCAACTAAGACCTTTGAGATGAGAAATAGGTACAAATTGTAAACATGTTCATAATTTGAAAAGTGTAAGAAATACAACATTCTTTTCTCTATAACTGAATTTATATCTTGGCTTCCCATTCCATCAAGAGTGGAAACAATCTTAGCCAAGTTGAAGATTCCCTGCTTTTGCTCAGAGTTTTGTCCACATTTTGAGGGGCCTAAGAAGTGGTGTTCTTTTTTTCTTTTTTTTGACCACATAGCTTGCCATGGCTTATGGCATCTCAGATCCCTGACCAGGGATTGAACCGTGCCCCCTGCAGGGGCTTCTAACCACTGGACTGCCATGGAATTCCCTGACATGATGTTCTGATCAAAGTTTAGCAATCAGCTCTCTGGGGTAAAAAGTATATATACACACATACATAAGTTTACTATAAGCTTTACTGATATAAACTACCTGTGACCAGTCTAAAAAATAGTAAAATACATAATATTCTTAATCTTAAATTCCATATAGTCACACAGAATGCCTTCACAGATCTTGCTGGACTCTTGTACCCATAGCCAACCTATAGTTACAATTTGATCATCACTTGACAAGACCAGGTTATCATGATAAGTCGCCACTGAGCTGATGAATGTGTGTGATTTCCCTGTGAGCGTTGGCCGAGAGTTTCTTTCATGTTAACCAGATAAAAGTGAACCAGCAAAGGTACATGTCAGAGTATCACTCACACTTCAGTGTGTGAATGATCCCTTGGCTTAATCAGATAACAATTTTAGAACACACTAAAAGGGTGTTTCCTCCATTTTTTGCACTATTTAACACAAACAAACAGCTCTATACCCAATGCCTTTTAAAATGTAATTTGCCTTATTAACATTTTCTTGGGAAGGAAAGGATGGGACAAACTGAGAGAGTGGCATTAACATATATACAGTATCATGTATAAAATAGCCAGCTAGTAGGAGGCTGCTGTACAGCCCCGGGAACTCAGCTCGGGGCTCTGTGATGACCCAGGGGGGTGGGAGGGAGGCCCAAGAGAGCGGGGATATATGGATACACAGAGCTGGTTTATGTTATTATACAGCAGGAACTAACACCACTGTAAAGCCATTACACTCTAATTTAAAAAGAAAAACATGTTCTCCGTTATTTTCTTCAATCTCCTCTAGACAATCAAAAAATTTGAGAAACCAAAACAGAGAATCAAACCCTGATTTCCAGTACTTGAGAATTTCCTAAACACTCCTAACACGTGTCCTGATTTGCCTATACACGCTGTCTTCTCCAGGTCCATAGCTCTCAGCTCACTCCTGTGCCTCTATGGATGAACACAGATGCAGAGTCTAAAGTGAAAGTGAAGGTACTTAGTCGTGTCCGACTCTTTGCGACCCCATGGACTGTAGCCTACCAGGCTTCTCCGTCCATGGGATTTTCCAGGCAAGAATACTGGAGTGGGTTGCCATTTCCTTCTCCAATGGATCTTTCTGACCCAGGAATCGAACCCAGGTATCCCGCATTGTAGGCAGATGCTTTACCGTCTGAGCTACCTAAACCTCAGGGGATTTCCCTGGTGGTCCGGTGGTTAAGAATCCACCTGCCAATGTAGGGGCCATGGGTTTAATTCCTGGTGAGGGAACTAAGATCCCACATGCCAGTGCAACTAAGCCTGCCCTTCATAACGAGACAGTCTGTGCGCCGCCAGATAAATAAATAACTCATTAGAAGAGTTGGGAGATCCTTCTCTCTAAGGACACGCAATGGTAACTTTCTGCTCTACTAAGTCCACTAAAGCAATCCATGTGTGTTTGGGTCATGTGGTTATTGCACGTTTAACACTCTGAGAAGCAGCCAGAATGTTTTCCAAAGTAGCTGTACCATTCTACATTTCCACCCACAGTGTATGAGGATTCCAATTTCTCCACATCCTCACCAATTCTTGTTACTTTTTTTTTTTTTTTTTTAATTTTAGCCATCTTAGGGGGTGTGAAGAGGTATCTCATTGTGGTTTGGAACTGAATTTCCCTAAAAGCTCATGACATTGAACATCTTTTTACATGCTTGTTGGCTACATATCTTCTTTTGAGAAATGCATCTTCAAAAGAAAGTGAAAGTCACTCAGTCATGTCTGACTCTTTGCCACCCTATACAGTGCATGGAATTCTCTTTGCAACTCTATATGGTCCATGGAATTCTCCAGGCCAGGATACTGGAGTGGGTAGCCTTTCCCTTTTCCAGGGGTCTTCCCAGGGATCGAACCCAGGCCTCCTGCATTGCAGATGGATTCTTCACCAGCTGAGCCACAAGGGAAGCCCTTCAAAGCCTTAAACCATTTCTTAGTTGGGTTACTTGTCTTCTTGTTAAGTTGTGAGAGTTCTTTACATATTCTGGATATAAGCCCCTTATTGGATATATGATTTGTAGATAGTGTCTCTCGTTTTTTTGCTTTATCAAATATCTTTACAACATCAAGGAATATAATTACGTGATTCCTTTTGATCTACTTATATGGTAAATCATATTAACGGCTTTCTAATATTGAATCAGTCTTGCATCTCTGGTATGAACCCATCTTAGCCAAGGGATATTATTCTTTCAATATGCTGCTGCCATACTCTAGTTGTATCATTTTATTACAATTTTACATCAGTATTCATAAGTGAGATTAGTCTAAGCTCTCTTTTTATCTTGTCTTCATTAAATTTTATAATTAGTATTTTGGTGGGCTTTTTAAAAAGAATCTGATTTCTGTTTGGACTGCTTAACCACTTAAATACACTGAGGATCATCTGTTTGGTAAAGATTTGGTGGCAGTCGTGTGTTGAGCCATCTGGGCCTGGGGGTTATATCTTGGGAGGGTGTGAGAGAGGAACAGCAGCTTTCTCTACTGCTTTTCAGATTTGCCATCTCTGAGGTTTACTTGTGTGAACTCATCTCTTCCAGGGAAAGTACACATGCTTCGCTCAGTCATGTCCGACTCTCTGTGACCCCCATGGACTGCAGCCTGCCAGGCTCTTCTGTCCATGGGATTTCCCAGGCAGAAATACTGGAGTGGGTTGCCATTTCCTCCTCCAGGGGATCTTCCTGACCCAGGGATCAAACCTGAGTCTCCTGCTTGGCAGGCAGATTCTTAACCATGAGCCACCTGGAACTCCCCTATATTTGAGTTCAGTTCAGTCGCTCAGTTGTGTCCAACTCTTTGCGACCCCATGAATCGCAGTATGCCAGGCCTCCCTGTCCATCACCAACTCCCAGAGTTCACTCAGACTCATGTCCATCAAGTCCGTGATGTCATCCAGCCATCTCATCCTCGGTTGTCCCCTTCTTCTCCTGCCCCCAAGCCCTCCCAGCATCGAAGTCTTTTCCAATGAGTCAACTCTTCGCATGAGGTGGCCA
>SJYT01081783.1:82979-179947 GCA_006410635.1 Cephalophus harveyi
TCTTCTCTGAATATAGTAATATAGGAATGTAATAATGAACTCACCTAAATAACATGTAAAGTGATTTTATTTTTAAAGATGTAATATGTAAAACCATTCTATTTGTAAAAGTTTCAACCACAGTTTACTTTATAGGAATCTGTTTTCAGTGTCCAACTATATGCATCTCTAAAAAGGGGTGTGTGTAATTGGATAAAAATACACATTTTTATTTTTTATTTTTTTATTTTTACTTTATTTTACTTTACAATACCATATTGGTTTTGCCATACATTGACATGAATCCACCATGGGTGTATACGAGCTCCCATTTTTAACTGCTACTAACCTTATATCCCTCTTCACATCCCAACCCATCCGCCTGGCAAACTTTTAGTATAAATAAGTTTATGTCAGCCTCTTTTCCCTCTCTTTTAAAATCCTTTAGTGCCCCTACTAAAGCGTTTATGATGAGACCCAAACTCCTTAGCAGGGCATTCACGTATTCCAAGGACTCTTCTGTGTCATTTCTCACCATCCCCAATCACCTTGACCACCTCCACCTCCCAGACTGGCTGAACTGTCTGTAGCCTTGAACTCTGTTGACATGTCCTAGCTTCTTGTCTACCTGAAGGTCCTTGCTGTCTCCCCATAGCCTGCCCTTTGCCAGGACAGTCCCCATTTGTCAGTCAAGGCTGGGCTCAGCTGTCACCTCCTCCATGAGACGTTCCCTGGTTTGACCTCTCTCCCCGCCTGCCCTCTGCTCCCACCCCTCCCTCGGCTTGTTTCTAACACAGCACTGCCCACAGATGTATTGCCGTGTCTGTTTTCCAGCCTGTCCCTCCATCAGACTGTGCTCTCTTTAGGGGCAGACCTAAATGATGATAGACGTATCATCAGGATATATCACGGCTCCTAGCTCATGGAAGATGGCTGATAAAGTGTGATGAATAAATGCATAAAACAAAATCCATACACTCCAGCTTTAGGCAAATCGACAGACACTCTTTGATCACTTCTACATACCTCCTACATAGCAAACACCCTCTTCCAACAACACAAGAGAAAACTCTACACATGGACATCATCAGATGGTAAATACCAAAATCAGATTATGTTTTTGCAGCCAAAGATGGAGAAGCTCTATACAGTCAGCAAAAACAAGAAAAGGAGCTGACTGTGGCTCAGATCATGAACTCCTTATTGCAAAATTCAGACTTATATCGAAGAAAGTAGGGAAAAACCACTAGACCATTCAGGTATGACCTAAACCAAATCAAATCCCTTACACTTTTACAGTGGACATGACAAATAGATTCAAGGGATTAAATCTGATAGACACAGTGCCTAAAGAACTATGGACGAAGGTTCATGACACTGTAAAGGAGGCAGTGATCAAGACCATCCCCAAGAAAAAGAAATGCAAAAAGGTGAAATGGCTGTCTGAGGAGGCCTTACAAATAGCTGTGAAAAGAAAAGGAGCTAAAGGCAAGGAGAAAAGAAAAGAGATACCCATTTGAATGCAGAGTTCCAAAGAATAGCAAGGAGAGATAAGAAAGCCTTCCTCAGTGATCAGTGCAAAGAAACAGAGGAAAACAATAGAATGGGAAAGACTAGAGATGAGTAAGCGTCTTTTAATTTCATGGCTGCAGTCACCATCTAGGCTGAAGTAATTTTATAATTTTTACAAATTTCCTTTCTGTCTGAGTTTATTCTCATTTCATATTTGTACACTGTCCTTAGTAATGACTCAAGGTATTCCTGGGAGAAAGGAGACCCCTCTGTGTGTCCCACCTTTGCACTCTAGACCTGATGGATCAATTTGAATGTGAAACAAGAAGTTAGACCCTGCTTGCTCAACCCAGGCTCTCCACACAGGACACGATCCATATTCCAATGAGTCAAGAGCCATTTTCCTCTCATTCTTGTGAATGTTCTTCTCATTTCCCCTCATTCCCTGTGAGTGATTCCCTGAACAAACACATGGCAATCAAGACTTAGGAAGTATTAATAACATATTCCTAAATTTGAATAAGATCTGTAAATAGTTAAGAGCATTGCACCAATTTTATTTGCCTGATTTTGATCACTGCAAGATGGTTGTATGAGTTGTTAGCAATAGATGAAGCTGCATTCCTGGTACATGGGGAATCTCTGACATTTTTTTGCAACTTGGTTCTCTACATCTAGAGGAATGGTACTGATGAACCTAGCGGAGAATGGACTTGTGGACACGGCAGAGGAAGGTGAGGTTCGGTGAATTGAGAAAGTGGCATTGACATATACACACTACCATGTGAGAAAAAGATAACGGGGGGAAGCTGCTATGTAGCACAGGGAGCTTAGCTCAGTGCTCCGTGATGACCTGTGCAGTGGGATGGCAGGAGGGGAGGGAGGCTCAGGAGGGAAGGGATATATATATAATATAAAATTATGACTGATTACATTGTTGTATGGCAGAAACCAACATAAAATAATAAAGCAATTTTCCACCATTGAAAAATAAAAAATTTTTTAATGAGTTTAAAAGAAAAAATTGCACTACCTGGGAAGCCCACAAAAAGTACTTTAAAAAAGTAAAATGAGTTCAAAAGAAAAACTATAAAAAAATACCTGATATTGTACATAAAACTTAAACGTATGACATCACAGACTTAGAGTATATGCAATGGAAAACGGGTCTTAGCTTTTTTAGAGATAGCTTTAATTCATATATACTTATAACAACATTAATATACCATTGCCTTCTCCGAATATAGTAATATAGGAANGAGACTTCACTTTTCACTTTCATGCATTGGAGAAGGAAATGGCAACCCACTCCAGTGTTCTTGCCTGGAGAATCCCAGGGACGGGGGAGCCTGGTAGGCTGCCGTCTATGGTGTCACACAGAGTTGGACACGACTGAAGTGACTTAGCAGCAGCAGCAGCAGCCTCAGGATGCATGGAAAGAGAACTGGACCATAAAGAAAACTGAGTGCCGAAGAAATGATGCTTTTGAAGTGTGGTGCTGGAGAAGACTCTTGAGAAGACTCTTGAGAGTCCCTTGGACAGCAAGGAGATCAAACCTGTCAATCCTAAAGGAAATCAATCCTAAATATTCATTGGAAGGACTGATGATGATGCTGAAACTCCATTTTAAAATACCCTGATGCTGGGAAAGATTGAAGGTGGGAGGAAAAGGGGACAACAGAGAATGAGATGGTTGGATGGCATCACCAACTTGAGGGACATGAGTTTGAGTAAACTCTGGGAGTTGGTGATGGACAGGGAGGCCTGGCGGGCTGCAGTCCATGGGGTCACAGAGAGTCGGACACAACTGAGCAACTGAACTGAACCGAACATACCTATCAGTGACCCAAGCAAGTCAGAGTTGTATAAAGCACAGTCCCCACTTTCAAACTACTTAGGAGAGTACATTACTGTTGCTCACACTCTAGTGGGCAAGCTTTCTGGTGCAAGGCTGCTTCAGCGCAGAACTCCTGGTTCTGCCTTCTTTTGCTTGCTTCAATGCAAACAATTGGGGACAGCAGGCATGCTCAGTCATGTCCGAGTCTTTGGGATGGTATGGATTGTCACCCACCAGGATCCTCTGTCCATGGGATTTTCCAGGCAAGAATACTAGAGTGGGTTGCCATGCCCTCTTCCAGGGGATCTTCCCGACCCAGGGATCGAACCCGTGTCTCTTGCATCTCCTTCATTGCAGGTGGAGTCCTTACCCACTGCACTACCTGGGACAGCACGTGCTGAATGCACAGCTAGAGCTAGCATGGCACTTGCATGAGGCTCACCGAGGCCACTGCTCTCTGTTTCAAAATAGTGCATCCTCCCAGAGCATCCCCACTCCCTCTCCTAAAACACGAACGGTGGCAGCCAAAGTGACCCCCCAGTCTAGTGTATGAATATTTGGCTGAGAATTACCCTAATAATCCTGAAGGTTTTCCCACCTTCCTTCTAGCTCAAGGACCATAATCCAAGAGGCAAAAGTTCCTCAACATTTCCTGCCCTGGCTCACCCCACTTCGCTCTGTAAACGCATCACCTGCGTCACTGGGCCATGGGAAAAAAACTATACTCCTGTCATTCTGCCACTTCATTGAACCTTAAACTCTTTGTTTTTTAAAACCCATCTTCTGGTTGATTCTTTTACATGATATCCCAATTTCCATTTAAAGCCTCTTCCCTTCCCGCTGCCTGTCTCTTCCATAGTCAGCATAAACTGGCAGAATCTCCACCAAAGCTCAGCTTCTCTGACACTTACTGTCTAGACCATTGCCTGGAACATACAGAATACCAGCAAATGTCATCAATGGGGGGGACAAGTGCACCTGATCTTCCCTTTATTCAGGATTACATGAGATCCTAAGTATGAAAACACTTTTAAAATGCTAAAGTGATGGTTCGAGGCTGAAGAGACGGCAAAGGAATGAGTAATGTAACATGTTATTAAATATAGTCAAGGCTATGGTTTTTCCTGTGGTCATGTATGGATGTGAGAGTTGGACTGTGAAGAAGGCAGAGCACTGAAGAATTGATGCTTTTGAACTGTGGTGTTGGAGAAGACTCCTGAGAGTCCCTTGGACTGCAAGGAGATCCAACCAGTCCATTCTGAAGGAGATCAACCCTGGGATTTGTTTGGAAGGAATGATGCTAAAGCTGAAACTCCAGTACATTGGCCACCTCATGTGAAGAGTTAACTCATTGGAAAAGACTCTGATTGAAAAGTATTATACTTTTCAATACGCCTTACACATGTCACCTCACTGAATCCTCCTCTGGGCTCCAGGACGTGGGAACCATTATCACTAGCAATTTGCATCCCGGGAAACTAGATCATCCCAGGAGGGATTGGAGGCAGGAGGAGAAGGGGACGACAGAGGATGAGATGGCAGGATGGCATCACTGACTCGATGGACATGAGTCTGAGTGAACTCCGGGAGTTGGTGATGGACAGGGAGGCCTGGCGTGCTGCGATTCACGGGGTCATAAAGAGTCAAGATGTGTATAAGAGACAGCTGGAGTGGGTTGCCATTTCCTTCTCCAATGCATGAAAGTGAAAAGTGAAAGTGAAGTCGCTCAGTCGTGTCTGACTCAGCGACCCCATGGACTGCAGCCTACCAGGCTCCTCCGTCCATGGGAGTTTCCAGGCAAGAGTACTGGAGTGGGGTGCCATTGCCTTCTCCGTGAAAAGCTCTACACACAATTTATTTCCATCATGATTTCCAGTCACTCATAGTAGAAAGCATGGCATACTTAGTCTACCCTGTGTATCCGGATCATGTACCCAGGATACAGAACCAATCCAAAGTGAACCCCCATGCCACCCCTCCCAACCCCCAACTTACTTTCAAAGCTCTTGATAATGTTGTCACACCTTTATTTCTCATTATTCTGCTAAGGCCTCACCCGCCCACGAGAAGACTAGCTCCTCACCGAGCTCAAGCTGTTCCCTGGCCTCCAGGAGTTCTCTCTTCCCACCTCTCCACCACCCAGCTCTCATCTCTCGTTTCTGGCCCATTTTAAGGGTCACCCCCTGCACAAGGCTTTTCCTACAACTCAAGCCATTTGATCCTGCAGGGAAGGCAGCCTGCATCACTCCACACTCTCTTATATGGTAGAAACATATGGCTTCACATATGGCTTGTGCTGGCGAACCCCCTGATGGTTGAAACAGCAACATCTCTGTCTACATCCCATTCAACTCATCACACCGTGTCCAGCATACCCTAGCTGTGCTGGTTGATAAGGACCCTGGGGGGAAATGGCCCTGAGCCTACAGGCAGAAGTGGGTACAGGCAGTCAGCCCTTCTCGTGGGATGGTTGCGGAAGCAAGGCCCGAGTTTCCCCACCCCACCCCCGCTGTGATCATGGCACTGGGAGAGGTCACCCACAAAGACAACGTTCTACCTCATTACCAATTCAGTCCCCGTGGAAACCCTTGCCAGGCCCTTAATTTCTTGTGTTAAAACAACAAACGAGGTGACCCCAGCACAATCTCTAATAGGTAGCATGGGTCACCAATTATTCATTTTGTGCTGGAGCTTTTCGCATGACGGGCTGAGATGAAAATTTGTCCTCTTCCTGGCAAGAGCCATAAATTAGTTTTATGCTACTGTTAAACCCAGAGGCAAAAGGGGGGAAGGGAATGGAGTGGGGGGAGGGTCAGTGAATAAGGCCTGGCTGCTTCCAGGGACAAAGCTACTTCTTGGACTCTGTGGACAAGGACAGAGGGGACAACAGAGGACAAGCAGGTTGGGCCACAAAAGAGAAAGATCCAGAGACTCTGAGACAAGACAGTGAACTCCTTGAGGATCTGAACTGAGTCTTAGTTTTCTTTTCATGCCAGTATCTGGCAGGTCTGCTGAATGAATGACTCAATCAATGATTGAATACACGCAACTGTGTCTCTCTTAGCCAGATCTGAATGAAACCAATTATGCCACCTCCATATGAGTTCTCCATGAGTTCTCTGAGATCACTGGAGCCAATAAAAATGATGGTGTCAATCAGCATATTTTGACATGCATTGTTCCATAAACTCTCAGATGGGAAAAAAAAAAAGTGTACAAGACCATACACAGTCTGTGCGTGCTCTGTCGCTAAGTCATGTCCAGCTCTTCGAGATCCAGTGAACTTTAGCCTACCAGGCATACATACAATGTTTAGATATTCATGTTTAAAAGGCATTGAAAAAAAGCACCCACCAAAACATTAATAGTACTACTGACAGGACAGTGGTCTTCTGAGTTTTCTGTTTTATTCTTTGTACTGTGCAGAATTTTCTGAAATTTCTTTGACCAGGATACATTTCCTTTTAATCAGAAAAAAAAAAAAATCCATAAAAAATAAAAGATCCATGATCAACCCATAGTTATCTGGGCTAGAAAAGAGGACAGTGGTGAGCGGTGTAGATCATCTAGAAGATGGGAAAAATCACCCAGGTTTGACTCTGGAATATGTTACATACATTTTTTTTTCGGCAGAAGATTTATCTTCCTAATTAGGCTTTGCTCTTTACTTAATATTAGGATTACTTCTAAGTCCCTGAGCTCCCCTGCCAATTAATGAGCTGAACTGGATGGCAAGAAAGAATCAGCTTGGAATAAAATGAAATATGAGCTGCAGATAATCCACAGGCAGATAATTGAGCTTCAGTTGCACACAGAGCGGGCAGGAACCCCTGGGTGGGCTCAGTTCCCCTGCTTGGAAGCCGGATTCCCAAGGATCGAAACCCAGCTTCACTACTGCTAACCCCAAAGTCTTGAAAGACCCTTATCCTTTCTGCTGCTCTAGTTTCCCTGGATGCAAATTGCAAATGATAATGGTTCCCACGTTCTGGAGCCCAGAGGAGGATTCAGTGAGGTGACGCGTGTAAGGCGCTTTGCACAGGTCCTCGGCAGATGTCTGCCAGAACAATTAAGTGAGGGCACGCCCCTGCCTGATTTGCATCCATCTAATACTTTCTTCCAAATGGATTTCACTGTTTAAAACACATTCTAACATAACATCTCCTTCACATCCTCCTGTTGAGGGGCAGGTGCCAACTTTCTCATTTTACAGTCATGGAAATGAAGGCCTGGAATAAAAACGAAAAGAGTTGCTTCTGGTTTTGGAAGGAGTGGAAGAATTGGGAGTACATCACATTTCTGCAGGAGTCTTGATGGCTACCCACTCCCCATCACACATGGTGGGCAGAGGGGGTGAGGGTGGGGTTTCCATTCTACACCTCAGTTCCTTTCTAAGCCCTCACAAAGACATTTAAGTTTCACTCCGACATCTGTCTGCAAAGATTTGTGACAATTAGCCAGGAAATTACTGTTAACTGCTTGGCCAAGTTCAAGTGCTGTGGATATGCCGAGTTCCAGTAATGGGGAGAAACTGAGGAGACTTTCGCTCACTCCGACTCTTCATCACGAGGCTGGCACGTTGGCAGTGCTAGGATCGAGGACTCGTCATTCCTATGTTTTATGAAGGAAGGCCTTCCTGCCATCATCAACTTATCTCCCTTCTGAAATATTCTGGGATGTTAGATTTGTGAAAGAATTTTTTGCCTGTGGTGGTATAGGGGAAGGGCTGGGGAGGAGGATAAAGTCCTTCCAAACCTGGCTTCCTGCAAGGAATTTATACAGAGATCAGACCCTTAGAGTCTACAAGGATTCTAGCTCCTTCCTCATCCCCACCCAAGCTACCTTCCTGACCTTCTTCCCTTTTCTTCCTCCCAATTCTCTCAGCGTGTGCATGCTCAGTAGCTCAATGGTGTCTGACTCTTTGTGACCCCATGGACTGTAGCCTGCCAGGCTTGTCTGTCCATGGGATTCTCCAGGCAAGAATACTGGAGTGGGTTGCCATGCCTTCCTCCAGGGAATCTTCCCCACTCAGGGATCGAACTCAAGTCTCTTGCATCTCCTGCATTGCAGGGAGATTCTTTACTGCTTGAGCCATCAGGGAAGCACCCCACCCCCACCGCTGGGTTTGACATTAACAGAGGAGGACGCAGAAAGGACAGGGCTGTTTGCTCTCAGCTTCTCTCTTCCCTGGTGGCTCAGATGGTAAAGCGTCTGCCTACAATGTGGGAAACCTGGGTTTGATCCTTGGGTCGGGAAAATCCTCTGGAGAAGGAAATGGCAACCCACTCCAGTACACTTGCCTGGAAAATCCCATGGAAGGAGGAGTGTGGTAGACTACGGTCCATGGGGTCGCAAAGAGTCGGACATGACTGACTTCATTTCTCAGCTTCTCTCTTCCCTGGTGGCTCAGATGGTAAAGCGTCTGCCTACAATGTGGGAAACCTGGGTTTGATCCTTGGGTGGGGAAAATCCTCTGGAAAAGGAAATGGCAACCCACTCCAGTACACTTGCCTGGAAAATCCCATGGAAGAAGGAGTGTGGTAGGCTGCAGTCCATGGGGTCGCAAAGAGTCGGACATGACTGAGTGACTTCATTTTCACTTTCTCTCTACAAGACACCACACAGAGCACACCCTGATCATTCTACAAATCCCTGCCTGACACCTATGAGCACGTGATCCCATTGCTCAGAAAGTCAGCTCTGAGAAGATGCGGACTACATTGCCCTGTATACCTCCCACGGCACATACTAATTGCTTAATATAGATTTGTTGAATGAATGGGTGAATAGATGAATTCACTATGTGACAACAGCAAGCTCTGGGTATTGGTGATGGACAGGGAAGCCTGGCGTGTTGCAGCCTATGAGGCTGCAAAGAGTGAGACACAACTTAGCAACGGAACAACAAGAATCGTGACAGCAGAACAGCATGGAAATCAACGGGCCTGCTGGAGAGGGTGATATTTGTTCGTTTATGTTTTACTACTTAAAACTTGGAGGAGGAAGCTGCTTCTAAATTCCGACCATGAAAACCCAATTAAACGAAATAGTGGGAAATTACAGGCAGCTATAAGAAAGTGAAGAATTTATTAATTAAAGCTAAACTCGCTCCTAAAAAATGAATTTAAATACTGTGAAAATAAAGAAGATAAACCAACTTCCCACTCTGTGCTTAAAAATTCCCTCAGTGCTCTGCCTTCCCTTCTCCCACCTCTGCCCCTCCTGGGAAGCAAGTCCATGTTACCAGGCTCTGCCTGGATACTGGGGACCCCGCATGACTGACAGATCAAGTCGTTATCCTGCAGAAGAGGGGAGCCTGTTAAAAGGTGCCCTCGAAGTTTGTTAAAGAACCAGAGAGTTAAGAGAAATGTCTCAGAGCATTGAGAACCACCTATTTGAGTCCAAGAGATCCAGTAGGATCTAAGCTGACAGGAAGAGTGTGTCTAGCCCCTTGCTCCTCAAACTGTGGTCCATGACCCGGCAGCTTTGAAATCCAGGAATCTCAGTCCCACACACGCCTACTGAGACAGAGTCTGCTTTCTCCCAAGATGCCCAGGTCATTTGCATGCATGCTGCAGTGTTTGAGCTAGATAGGTCCAGCCCCCTCTCAGTGGAGTAGGGAAAGGGGAGTTTTTCTGCTGATAGAACTTCCAGGGATGCTAGGGGAGGTTCACAGAAGTGCAGGGCATGCGTTTGCCCTTCCAGAACATCCCCTGAGAGCGAGGGGAATGATGGGGCGATAGAAAGCTAGCCCAGCCCCCTTCCCGGGGTGACCCTAGAGGGGACCCATGCTGCAGGTGCGGTGCAGGGTCCAACCAGCGTAGCCTGCAGAGGGCCCAGCTGGAGTCTGGGGCCCCGTGATCACCTTCCCCTTAGGAGATGGAGCGTTTGGGACTCTGGGAGAAAGTGAGGGAAATGGAACCAAAACGGGACCAATGTTGAAATGCAGCCACGGTGAATTCTAGAAAGAAATACAGTCATGGGGACACTTTCAACCGCCTTGAAGTATATCGGACTAATTATCTTAGTGGACACTAATAATCATGTTCCTTAGAGACGCATGGTGACCGTAATAACTCAGAGATGAATATTGGATGAAGGAGTTATTAGGGACTGGCCGGACTGCTCACCCTCCAAGCCCAGCAGGCAGCAATTCTCCTTCCTGCCTTCCCATGTCAGCCCCCTTAAGCCTGAAATTTTTATTAAATATGTACCCAGCGACTGGGAGAGCTTGAGAGTCAATAAAACACCTGCCCCTACCTTGCTCAAGGGGATTGAGTCTGAGCCGTCAGCAGGGGTGAGGGGGGCCTCGCCCCAGAGAGGGGAGACACTCACGCAGCTCTCGGCCCACAGCCAGGGGCAGGTCTCCTCTAGTTCTCGGCCCTGCCCCGGTGTTAGTCTCAGTCCTTAGCCCCTCATCTAGACTCAGGAAAGTGCCTTCTGCTCCCAGGACCAAAGGGCTGGCCCTGCCCCATTCCAGGCATGGCTGTGCATCCCTTCAGTCCTTTCCTCTAATTTCCAGTCTCCCCGGAAGTGTCAGTCGTGACCCCATCTTCCAAGCCCAGGGGACTCTCACTCCCCGTGGACGCCCAGCGCCTGGCCCTGCTGGCACTCTCATCCTTGTCCTCCAGTCGCCCTAGTTACTGGCATCACAGGCACCCAGATCCACGGAGGAGCAAAGGAACACGTGGGAACATTAAAAAAAAAAAGTTTTCCGCCTTAAGGACCATACAATATGCCCATTTAACAGTGACCTGGAGACAAGAGCCATCCACACCCATTCCCCCAGTCTCCTTCTTTATTCTTTTTTAATACGGATTAAAAATCTGTATTAAAAATCTTAATGGTAAGATTCTTTTTTTGAAAAATGTATTAATTTCTTCATTTCTGGCTGAGCTGGGTCTTCATTGCTGCACACGGGCTTTCTCTAGTGGCAGAGAGCGGGGGCTACTCTCCAGGTGCGGTGGGCGGGCTTCTCTTGCTGCAGAGCTTGGGTTCCGGGGCGCATTCTCAGTGGTTGTGGCACACGGGCTTAGTCGCTCTGCAGCGTGTGGGATCTTCCCGGACGGGGGATGGAACCCACGTCCCCTGCATTGGCAGGCAGATTCTTAACCACTGGACTACCAGGGAAGTCCTTCTTTCTTCTTTTCTGTTTGTTGCTTGGTTTATGTTTTTTCATGTATAGCATGCAGTGAAGTACACAAATCTCTACTATATAACCAGACAGATTTTGACAGATACATGCATCCAACTAACCACTAAAGCATTTCCAGCCCCACCCCCTCCCAGAGATTCCCTCACGTCTCTTCCTAGTCAATGCGCCCCCACACAAACCTCTCACCATAGGTCAACTGTACACGTGTTTGAACTTCATGCACATGGGATCATTCAGGATATACTCTTCTGTGTCTAGCTTCTGTTAACCAAGACGCTTCTGAAATGGATCCATAGGCGTAGCAGCCTTTCATTGTCTCGTGACAGCTAGATAGCATCCCAGCTTATACAGTGGTGTATCCATTGAAGGCACACTTCGTGGTTTTTAGATTTCTAGCTACTGTGAGTTAATCCTTCTATAAATATCCGTATGTATATTTGCTGACCTTACTTTGCTCACTTCTGTCAGGGGCTCAATGTAACCAAAAGGAGTCTGAGATTTTACTCAACTGGTTGGCTCGCAAAGTAGCCTATCTGTTTCACTGAGGCTGGCAGAAGACACAACACTCCTTGGTCAGAGATGACAGGCAATTTCTCACCCGCAGCAACAGCAGCAGCCAGAATATTTGCATTTTGCACCAGTTCCTTGAGACTCAATCCCCAAAGAGTAATTAACACAGAGAAGGCCAAATGACACCCACCCACAGTAGGGTGCATTACAAATGCTCAGGGAATTCTAATTTTTTTAAAAAATAATAATTTTTTTTATTTGGCTGTGCCAGGGCTTTGTTGTGGCACGTGGGATCTCTGATTCTTGCAGCATGCAGGATCTTTAGCTGCGGCACACGAACTCTCAGTTGTGACATGTGGGATCTAGTTCCCTGACCAGGGATCAAACCCAGGCCCCCTGCACTGGAAGCACAGAGTCTTACTGGACCACCAGGAAGTATTCCCAACCAACTTTTTATAATGGACAGTAAGTATGCTTGCCCTTAGTTCTCAAGGGAGATACAATATCTGAGTCCCAAAGAATGTGAAAGTCGCTCTGTGGTGTCTGACTCTTTGTGACCCCATATACTATACAGCCGATGGAATTCTCCAGGCCAGAACACTGGAGTGGGTAGCCTTTCCCTTCTCCAGGGGATCTTCCCAACCCAGGGATCGAACCCAGGTCTCGCACGTTGCAGGTGGATTCTTTACTAACTGAGCTATCAGGGAAGCCCCATCTGAGTCCCAAGGCTGTAAGCAAATCTGTCTTTTGCTCCAGCGGGAAACAGTATCTCTCTGTCTCAAGGCTGTTCAGTGTACAAACATCCTTGAAAACATAGTCTGAAACAAAGGACACTGAATGCCTGGCTTGCCGGGTGTACAGAAATGCAAGAGTTCAACAGAGAAGTGGTTCCCAACAGATGAATGCTGAGGGGTCGAGGTGCTGAGTCAAAGCGGCTGGCTTGTATTTAGTGGTAGCAGTTACTGCCCCAAAAGTGGCCCAACGTGACTGTACCAATTTATACTCCCATTAGCAGTGTCTGAGGTTTTACCCGCTCCACTTCCTTGCCCACATATGGTACTGTTGATCTGTTTCATTTAAGCCATCCCAGTGTGGCCATGCCTTTGTTTATTCAGGAACTCTTCCACATAGCAGATGCTCAGAGGTCATTTAAAATGATGGTTCAGATCAACATGAATATTACTGCCTTTACCAAATTTTCATTTGTCAACTATATATTCCTATGCCACTTAGGCCTGGCCACTACGCATGAGAGGCCCTAGGAGAAATGCTCAATCAATGGAGGAGAAAGGGATGAGCTTCTAAGAAGCTGGGGGGACCAATGCCCACACTGGCTCATAGAACTGCCTGAACTTTCCAGCAGCTTTGCACTGCCCCAAATGCTAGTAGATGGTGATGTTCAGTTACTCAGTCATGTCCGAGTCTTAGTAAACCCATGGACGGCAGCATGCCAGGCTTCCCTGTCCTTCACCATCTCCCAGAGTCTACTGAAACTGATGTCCATCAAGTCAGTGATGCCATCCAACCATCTCATCTTCTGTCGCCCCCTTCTCCTCCTACCCTCAATCTTTCCCAGCATCACGGTCTTTTCCAGTGAGTCAGCTCTTCATATCAGGTGGCCAAAGTATTGGAGCTTCGGCTTCAGCATCAGGCCTTCTAATGAGTATTCAGGGTGGATTTCCTTGAGGATTGACTGGTTTGTTCTCCTTACTGTCCAAGTAGATGATGATAATGAAGATAATAACTATCAGTTATTGAGTACCTCCTATGTTTCAGGCACTCAACTAGGCTCTTTACATGTATTAAGTTACTCTGTACATTGCAGCCAGCATCCATTGGCTAGTGACGAGATGAAAATATTAAGAAGCTTTCTACGAGTGCAAACACTGGACTGGTGTGAGAGCTGTCAGGGAGGTTTGAGGGGGCTCTGGAAAGGTTTTGGTGTTTTTATGATTCCATCCAATTCAGTTATGAGTCTAGACTCATAATTATGTAGAGTGAATTTTCTTAGCTTACATCTTCAGCAGCTAGCTATTCAATAACCATGATAATAATAGTGATGATGGCAATAATGATAAGAACATCTTCTTACTCTGGCTTAGGCACTGCACAATGTGTTGGGTTGGCCAGAAAATTCACTTGGATGTTTCTGTAACAGCTTATGGATAAACCCGAATGAACTTTTTGGCCAACCCAATATTTTGTATTTCATTCAGTCCTTACTCCAACCTTATGAGATATTACAATTCCCATCTTATAAAGGAAGAAACAAGAATGGAGAGGTTAATTAATGAGCCCACGGTTTCAGAGCTTTTAATAGCAAAGCCAGGATTCATACCCCGGCGGGTCTGCCTTCAAAAATGTTTTCATTTTCCCTGCAGCACTGTCTTTCCATCCACCCTTGGTCAAACGACACGCTTCCTATTTTAGGGGCAGGCTTATCGGAAGGCCCAATTTGCTAAAAATGATTATTGGGAATTAAGTGTGCTGTTGGAAGATGGATTTTCTTTTTTTTTTTGGTATGTGAAATGACCTGGTTCTCTGCTCTAGATTTATGCAGCTCTGGTGTTAGCCCAGGGATACTGAGCTGACAATCATTCTGGGAAAGACTAGGCTACATCCACGTCTGGCTGTAGACGTTTCCTGACAGTGAGGCCATTCCCTGTCCCAGTCATCCTAAAGCAAGCCTCAGGGAGGAAACCAGAATTTTGAGCAGAGGTCCTAAGCAGACAGAGAGGAAACCCTTGCTTCTATCATCTTGGACCTGGACGATTTAGAGGAATGCAGATGTGTAAGCATGAATTCCTCAGTGCTGGGAGATTTGGAGACGGACTGGGAGCCAGGATGAGACGGGCCTGAAAGTCATCATTGTTGCTGTTTAGTCGCTCAGTTGTGTCTGACTCTTTAGTGATCCCATGGACTGTACACACCCCTCCCCCAGGCTCCTCTGTCCATGTGATTTCCCAGGCAAGAATACTGGAGTGGGTTGCCATTTCTTTCTCCAGGTGATCTTCCCGACCCAGATGGAAAAGTTTAAGACCCAAAGGAATGTAACCATTCATTCAAAAACAAAAAACAAACAAAAACAGTTATTGAGCTCTTTAAGGTACCTGATAATGTTCTAGAGATACAATAGTGAACACAGCCAAATTCCTAGTCCCAAGAAACTTACATTGCAGTAGGGAAGGCTGACAGTATACAAAAAAATGTATGACCTACATATACTATACTACATAGTTGTATAGAACTGTAAAATACTAGGAAGTGAACTAAAGCAGAGTAAGGGGACTGAGAGGGTTTCTTTAACAGTTAAGTGAAGGACAGCCCCAGAGTAGAGGCAGTTGTGGGACAGAGATGTGAATGAAGTGTGACCGTGAGCCACGTGGGTATGTGGGATTGTTTCAAATAAGGGGAAGAGACAGTGCAAAAACCCTGGGGCAAGTGTGTGGATAGCGTGTTCAAAAAAACAGTAAGAGGTCAATGTGCTTAGGCTCAGTAGCAAATAGGATGCAGAGAAAAAAAAAGATGATGCAGAGAATGTGGGTTTTTGTTCTTTGAAGTATAGTTGATTTACAATGTGTTAATTTCAGGTTTACAGCAAAGTGATTCAGTTATGCATATAAGAATGTATACATATTCTTTTCACATTCTTTTCCATTGTAGGTTATTGAGAGTAATGAATATAGTTCCTGTGCTATATAGCAGGTCCTGGCTGTTTATCTATTTTATATACAGTAGTGTGTATCTGTTAATCCCAAATTCCCAGTTTATCCCTCCTCCTCTCTTTCCTCTTTGGTAACCATAAGTTTGTCTTCTATGTCTGTGAGTCTATTTCTGTTTTATAAATAAGTTCATTCTATCACTTTTTTAGATTGCATATATATGTGATATCATATATTTGTCTGACTTCCCTTGGTATGGTATATCTGGCTCCATCTATGTTGTTGCAGATGGCATTATTTCATTTTTTATGACTAATATTGCCTTATATATTTAATGTGTTTATATATACACCACATCTTTTTTATTCACTCATCTGTCTATAGACACTTAAGTTGCTTCCATGTCGTGGCTATTGTAAACAGTTATGCTATGAACACTGGGCTACAGGTGTGTTTTTGAATTAGAGTTTTCATCTTTTCTGGGTATATGCCCTGGAGCAAGACTGCTGAATCCTATGGTAGCTCTATTTTTAGTTTCTAAAGGAATCTCCATACTGTTTCCATAGTGGCTGCACCAGTTTAAATTCTAAGAATGTAGGAGGCTCCCTTTTGTCCACACCCTCTCCAGCATTTATTATTTGTAGACCTTTTTTGATGATGGCCATTCTGACCAATGTGATTTCACTGTTTGATTTGCATTTCTCTAAGAATTCGTGAGGCTGAACATTTTTGCATGTGCTTACTGGCCACCTGTACGTCTGCGAGAGTATGTTGATTCTTGATGGCACACATAGGAGTTTGTGTTTCATCCTGACAGTGATGGAAGACCATGAAAAGATTTTGTGATAAAAGTTACGGTCTGTATGAGGCCAAGAATGGATGCAGGAAGACTTGTGTATTCATTTCTGAGGGCTGCCATGCAAATTACCACAAATTTGGTGGCTCAAAATACTAGAACTTTATCTTCAATGGTTCCAGAGGCCAAAATGCTAGAATCAAGCTGTCAACAGGCCCATGCTCCTTCTGCAGGCTGTAGGAGAGAATCCTTCCTTGCCTCTTCTGGCTCTGATGCTCCAGCTGTTCCCTGGCTTGTGGCAGCCCCACTCCAGCCTCCGCCTCCATCCTCACACAGCTTTCTCCTCTGTGACTATGTCTTCTTCTCTTCTGTCTCTTCCAAGAACACTTATCATTGGATTTAGGGCCTCTCTGGATAATGCAGGGTGATCTCCTCTTGAAATCCTTCATTTATTTAGATCTGCAAAGACCGTTTTCTCACAGAAAGTCACATTTACAGTTCCAGGGGTTAGGATGTAGACCTATCTTTTGGGGGTCACCTTTCAACTCAATACAACTAGTTAGGAGGCTGCCACATCAACTCAGAAAGGCAGTGAGGCTGACTTGCCTTAGATTGGCGGCAGCCAGATGGTGAGTGCCTGGACTGTATTAGGGTGAGAGCTGAACGGGGAAGAGTCACTCATTCAGCATCTCCAGGAATATTTCTTGGGTACCAACCATGTTCCAAGCTCTGCCAGCACTGAGGATACAGCAGGGAAGAAAAGACGCAATGTTCAGGGACCTGAGTTCACATCACAGTCCCGCAGCAAAGCTGGATGTTCAGTGTATCCTGTGTCACAAAGGAACACAGGGCAGACAGACCTGTCCTGGTCAGCACAGAACACTGGAAGGAGGAATACAAGTTAGCCAGGCCATAGCGTGCACTGTAGGTGGGCGATGGGGAGGGTAGCGAGTCCAGCTGGAGAGAGCTGAACTTATGGAATGTCTGGTCAAGATGTCTTTAAAGAACCACACAAACAAGGGTGGCATGAGGTCTTGGGGCAACCTGGCCATCAGCATGTCTCAGACCACCCAAGACTGTCACCCACGCACAGCCTGCCAAAGTTGAGTACTGCTGGACGGAGGAGCCTGGTGGGCTGCAGTCCATGGGGTCGCTGAGTCAGACACGACTGAGCGACTTCACTTTCACTTTTCACTTTCATGCACTGGAGAAGGAAATGGCAACCCACTCCAGTGTCCTTGCCTGGAGAATCCCAGGGATGGTGGAGTTCAATGGGCTGCCATCTGTGGGGTCGCACAGAGTCGGACACGACTGAAGCGACTTAGCAGAAGCAGCAAGTTTGCTGAGCAGGGTGCTGTTGAAGTTTGCTCTGACATGTGTAACTGTTTTTAGCAACCCACCCCCTCCCTTAAGGTGACAGCCCTGATCCTACCTAGGCAACACCAGGCACACGAGCAAAATCGTTGCCCACAACCTGAGGTGGTTCAGATTGGCCGAGATTGTGTTCCTAGCATGCTAAGCCCTGCCCTTGCGTCACCCCGGGGTCCTGAAGTCATCCCACGCAGATGCTTACAGTCTTTAGGTGATTAAATCTTAACCTATCAATTATGTGTAACTGTTTTTAGCAACCCACCCCCTCCCTTAAGGTGACAGCCCTGATCCTACCTAGGCAACACCAGGCACACGACCGTTGCCCACAACCTGAGATTGTTCAGATTGGCCGAGATTGTATTCCTAGCATGCTAAGCCCTGCCCTTGCGTCACCCCGGGGTCCTGAAGTCATCCCATGCAGATGCTTGCAGTCTTTAGGTGATTAAATCTTAACCTATCAATGGCTCCCTAGAGGCCCTGGGATTCACTTGCTGGCTGCAGATATAAAAATCTGATGACTCCAAAAGTTGCTTTTAAGGAAAGATCTTTCATCTATAGTATGCTCAAAACCCCACGGATGAAAGGCGGAGTCGGAGAAGAAATAGCGATCCCTCCGCCACTGGGGCGGGATCCCTCCGCCGCGCGGTTTGACAGCAGACCCGCCCCTAACGTTCGCGGGGCTGAAGGCCAGAGGGCCGGCGGACGCCCACAGGCTGCCTGTCTGGATACCTCGAAGCCAAAGATCAAGGGAAGCGACTCTTCGAATATGTCGTACCCGCCTGCTTTAATAATTAGCCCTTCGAGATAATCCGGAGACCGCAGTCACCGGCCAGCATCCTGTCACTTTCTTCTTACTGAGCCTTCGTCTTGCATTGCGATGAGTCCCAAGGCAGAGGCAAGTGGACACCCCCGGCCCACCCATGCAAGCTCCAACTAGTCCCCCACTGGCCATACCTCACGTCTGCCGTTGCCCGCCTTCTGGGTACTGGATCCTAGAAACAGCTCAGGCTCCTGGAAGCTGAGTCAAGAGTCCTTGGGCAGGGAATTCTAGGACCCCTGTTATCTGGAGTGCGGCCTAGAGGGGCCAGTTCAGGGTGCGAGGGCACGACCCAGGAGGCCCTCATCTTAAAGGGGAGGGAGCAGCTGGGGGCGGGCTGTAATCTTGGGTTGAAGTGCTTCCTGGTCATTGTTGACAGAAAACGAATGAGGCGGTGTGGGGGCATCCAGCCTTCTGTTAGGTCACTGGTCCTAGTGGGGAAAGTGGGTCCAGACCAGTCTAACGGGTGGGCGACGGTCCAGCAGACCGTCCTTTCCAGATGGTAAGAAATCATCTGCTATGAATAAAGAGGATGCTGAGACTCGGGGAGTAATCTCTGTAAAAAGTAAAAGCAAAGAGAGTGCCTAACTGGCAGGAGAAGTTGCTTCTTCAACACTGTTATTGTACTTCCTGTGATGGCAGCTGGACACGAACCAGTGCCTGGACGTGAATCAGGTCCCAGTGTCCAGTCACTGTCGAGTTCTGGGGGAGGAGCCACCAGAAGACCAAACTGCTGAGCCCACAGCTGTCAACTCATGCTCACCCATGTGCTCACACATGCACACCCACGTATTTCTACAGGAAAGAAGGGTAGAGGACAGAGCCTCTGACCGAAGGCCAGTGGCCTTTGCATGGATACGCTCCAGGACACAGCTCCAGATACGAACCACTCATTCATCCACTCACTCAAGCAGCAAATGCTCACTGAGAGTCTGCAGATGCCAGACACTGCACAGTGCTGGCTTTGCCCATCACCAGACCAGGCAGGGAGCAAAGTCAACACAATCCCTACCCTCTTTGACTTCCAAGCTACCTAAAGAGAGAAAGCCACCCACCCTGTGATTTTTCCAAATGAGTTGAAATAAATGCAGTAGTGAACTGTATAGACAGATCTTAACTGCTGCTTGACTTCGCAGGTCAAGGAGGGAGGGAGCATCTCTGTCTTACTAGGGCAGATGGTCTCAAAGACACAAGACCAGTTGGGACCATGGTCAACACCTGCTGGGCAGCCATGGGCCAGGATCCAGGAACTCAAGAAAGGCCCAGGGTGCTTGAGGACTGAGTTATATTTTTGCTCTCACAGTGTTGTCCACATATTTCTTCCCAGCCTCTCACACAGCCAGGGTCTGGATTTATAAGACGATCAGCTTGGTCAGGAGATTTTTGAGACCTGGGTGGTACTAGTAGTAAAGAATCCATCTGCCGATGTAAGAGATGCAAGTTCAGTCCCTGGGTTGGGAAGATCCCCTGGAGAAGAGCATGGCAACCCACTCCAGGATTCTTGCCTGGAGAATCCCATGGACAGAGGACTGCAGTCTGTGGAGTTGCAAAGTCAGACATGACTGAAGTGACTTAGCACACACTCACACGTGGCATATATAGCTCAGGACTCAAAGTTTCTGTGTATTTACTAACCAATGTCTCCTTGCTCAATTTACATAATTTTGACTGCAAGCAAGAAAAGTTTGTATGTATGCAGTGATCTAACAAGAAAAAGATTCTGATATTCTTGGAGATGGCATCAGACCACGGGAAGTCCTTGACTCAGTGGCTAGATTCAGAAATAGTTATGGAACAAACTCCTGGGTTCATCCTTAAAGTACAGAATTATTCTGAAATGTTTTACACAATCTTAGTACATCTATTATGCTGATTAACAAACTACTAATTTCACCAATGGAAACCTCTGTGGAAATGTTAATTAGCAGCATCTGGTGTGGATCAGAAATATGGATACTAAGCGAGGCAACTGTAGTCATTATCTCTGAAGTGTGGCCTTTCAGATAAAATGTTAGGTGATCACCTCGAAGTATGAATTCCTGATTAGGGAATTGACAGCCCCTGGAGTGTAGGTTAAAAATGTACACATTTCTATCACAATCTCTCAACTGAAGCATTTTAAAGAAAATTACAGATATTATCATGCTGCCCACATGAATATCTCATTCATTCAGTGCTCTAAGTATAACAGTCTGGGGAAAAGCAGCATAAGACACATTTTTGAAGGAAGACAGTCTAGTGGAAATAAAAGCCCCATCGTTGTTTTCTATCTCACCGTAACTTATTTCTTGACTGTTTGGTGGAAGCTTTTCCAGAGTCCTCCTGGGTTTTGTGTCCACGTGCACACTCATGTTAAGTTTTGAGAGTGGGGGAGGCAAGAAAATGGAATGGGAAACACTAAACCTTCAGCCTTAACCATCCTTCCCAGAAACAGAGGGAATTTTTAAACACTACGGAGTGGGACCTGGAGCAGATACAATTACTCTTCCGTCTCTGCAGACCTGATGCCTGGCTAGGTTCTGGCCATGACTGACTGTTTTCCAACGTTCTGGTTGTTGTTGCTGTTCAGTCTTGAGGTCATGTCCGACTCTCTGTGACCCGATAGACTGCAGCCCACCAGGCTTCTCTGTCCTCCACTATCTTCCGGAGTTTGCTCAAATTCATGTTCATTGAGTTGGCGATACTACCTAGCCATCTCATCCTCTGCCACCCCCTCCTCCTTTTGCTTACACTCTTTCCCAGCATCGGGGTCTTTTCCAACGTTCTGATACCTGCCTTGAAATATAACTCCTCCCCATCTTCTCTCCTGTGTGTGAAATACATCGATAGCATTGCTGAAAGCACTGAAAGCTTCACTTCATTAACTCTCATAAATAAGGACATGAGCAAACTCAAAACCCATGACTGTCATTTGAAATTGGGGGCAAAACCCACCTTCAGCTGAAATGCCTCCATTAGCATGGATCAGGCAGAAGGACAGAGCAGTCCTCCAAATGAGCTCACAGATCAGAGGGAGCAGAGGCTGGAGAAAGGGTCACGTAGTATTTCCAGGGGCAGGTTTCCTCTTTGGACACCAGGATTTGGAGGGATAGCCATTACCAACCATGGGAGTGTGGCTGATGAAATTAAGGAAGATGTCTTTAAATTCAATTACACCCTCAGTGGAAATAGTTTCACTAATGCTTGCAGAGAGAATTATACCCAGTCCATAAAGCCTAACATTTCTAAACCCAATTTTGCGAGTTATTCTAAAGGTTAATTCAAGATCTCTTTTCCAAATGGCAAGTTAAGGACAGCCAATGGAAGGAAGACCTCCTCGGACTGACTGAGGGGTTTATCAGCCTGGAAGAGTTCATTAGTTTTAATTAGTGTAATCACTAATGTTGCATTAACAGTTTAGTGAAGGAAAGTAATTACTCACACATCCTCTGTATGAGATGGGAAGATTAGAATTCATTTTCCAAAACGATTAGCATTTTGCCAATTAAAAGAATCCCTTCTCCCAGTCAGCAGCCCTGTGACCTCACTCACCCCGAAGATCGTGTATATAAATGAAACACATTTTGCATCAGGAGAAGGAGCAGGAAGAAATGAAGGATTAAGGCTGTGTTTATTCTCAGCACCTTCCCAGGGCACAGCAAGCAAGCGCAGGGGTCTCTGTGAGTTTACGACGTATTTGCATAGTCATTCACTCTTGAATACACCGCTGGCGGCTTTGTTACCCTGCAGCAGTTAAACAATGGGAAGGCCAGGGGAAGATGAGGCCAGAAGGAAAGAAGGGGAGAGTCTGACTGGAACGATCCTGGCTCGAATCCAGGGGTTGGACAAGTGCCAGGACTCCACTGTGGCCCCATCTTGAATGCGACCTCTACTGCTGGGCTTGGGGCATCACACTGCCCGAGGGGGCTCCCTAAAGCCCTTGGGCCCTCCTACCGATTGCCTCTAGGGCTGGGTGCCACCTCCGTGCCCACTCTTTGGCAACATGGTCCAACAGCTCTCCAGCCCTGCTCCTTGCCATCTCTGCCAGATCCCCTAGCAACAGCCACTTGGAACTTCTCATTTCTTAGACATCCCGTGTTCTTTCAGATCCGGCTCCTGGAACCTGTTACAAACCTTTTGCCATTTTGTTAGAGCATCCCCCTTCCTGCTTCACCAAGGGTAGACAGCACTTCGCACTGACCAGAACAGCTATTGCCCCCACTTTGCACACTCAGAGTCCCTCCCAGCATCCTGCATCCTTGCACTGTGTTATGTTACACTAATCACAGTGAGCCGCTGAGACAGGAACAGGGATCGTACCCTGTTCAGTATTCTCAGCCCGTGCCCAGGCGGTGCACGTGTCAGCTGGTGTATACATTTTCATCAGACGGCTTAATGCTTGTGGACAGGTATCAGCCCTCCCTACCTCCCCCTCATCAGCCTTATTTATCAAAGCCCAGCCGAGGAAGCCCAGTGTGGTGGGATCAAGGAACATCACAAAGGGAACTGAGATATCTGCATGCAGGTGGACATTCCCTCTTCACAAGCACATTTCCAAGGGGAGCTGACCCTGGCTGAGTGCATCTCCCGGGCTTCCTTCTGATTGCATTCAGCCAACAGGAGGCACCAGCAGGAGGCTGGAGGGAGGGAAGAAAGGGAGGCCATGGTGTTTCTTCCTAACTCCCTCCTTACTTTGATTTTATATCAATACTGCGTGTGTGCTTGCTAAGTTGCTTCAGTTGTGTCCAACTCTTTGTAACCCTATGGACGGTAGCACACCAGGCTCCTCTGTCCATGGGATTCTCCAGGCAAGAATACTGGAGTGGGTGGCCATGCCCTCCTCCAGGGGATCTTCCCAACCCAGTGATCGAATCTGCGTCTCTTAACGTGTCCCTGCGTGAGCAGGTGGGTTCTTTACCACTAGCGCCACCTAGGAAGCCTGGTAGTGAGCCCCTGGTAAGTTGTTCTTTAACAGTGAGTCTAAAGCAGGACAGAAGTGTGCCTGGTAGAGCCAAGTCCCAGGAGTCACAGCTGAGACTCCCGCCCTAGGGACCACAGTCCAGCTGCACACAGTCAGCTCTGCATGCCATGGTTGTTTTACAACCCAGAAGGGCACCCCAGATAGTACCAATCCCTGGCAGCACTGGAAGCACAAATCGGTATTTACCGAAATTTTGTTCTAAAAATAACACCAATGATAAAATGGGGGGCGGGGGGGGGGGAATCCATTGACCTCCAGTCCCTGCACAAAAATATCAACAATATCAAAAAAGGACAGAGAAATTGATTTCTTTGTTACTTATGACCATCATAATGCATGCTATTCAAAGGGGGAAATTGCCTGTTTGAGTATCTTATTAAAGAATCAGAAAGGCATAAATATTGCATTTTCTTGGACTGAGTTTTCAGAATCTCAACCACCCAAGACATCCACCACGTCCCTCATTTTTTTTAAGTTTTTTTTTTTTTTTTTGTAATATATTAATACATTTGGAAAGTCTCTTTTTGCAGGAGGAATTTTTTGAAGGAGGTTCTGTTTTCAATTGGGTAAATTTACATTCTCTCCTAAAATGACATGCAGATGTACAGATGTTTCAGCATCTAAATTTGGCAAAACATGCAAAACAATGAATTCGGTCTCATTAACCTATTTGTCAAAACAGGTAATAACAAGTGTTGACAAGGACATGGAGAAATCAGAACCCTCTTACTTGGCTGATGGGAATGTAAAATGTGCTGCCATTTCAGAAAACAGTCTGGCGGTAGAGGTTGAACCCTCTTTTGGCAGGCTGCTGTGAGCTAGCCCTCAGCCCAGGCCATTTTTTTCCTGCTCTGAAATCAAAGGCCTCAACAGTTTGGTGCTTTCTAGAAAACCTCTTTGCCCTTCGTTGAGCAAGTCATAGAAAAGAATGGGCAAGACACAGGGGAAGAGAACCAGCCAAAAAAAGCAAAAGATAAAATTAATCTCCTACCTCTGGGAGGGCATTCTCCCCGGAGAGAGCTTTATTATCAAGGTATAAAATCCATCAGTGTTTTCCCTCGGGGTGGAGTGCTTTTGTATCCAGCAAGGATTCCTCCTGTCTCTTATACACATCTTGGTCCTCAGCCAGAGAGACTGATCTCACGGCCACGAACCCACTAAGGCTCTCCTCCGTCTCTTACAGTATGTGTCCAGCCGACACGCCGTCACTCAGAGCGCCCCGGAGCCCAGCAGCTACCTGCCTCCGCACGCCCCCCACCACCACTGCCACCACCACTGCCCCCGCCAGCCCCGTCACCGCCTCTGCCACCATGCCCGGCCCCACCACCTGCACCACCAGGAGGCGGGGCCCCCCACCGCGCCGGTGATGCCCTGCCTGTGCCCCTTGTTCTCCTGCCAGTGGGAGGGCCACCTGGAGGTGGTGGTGCCCCACCTGCGGCAGATGCACAGGGTGGACATCCTCCATGGGGCCGACATTGTCTTCCTGGCCACGGACATGAACCTCCCGGCGCCGGCCGACTGGCTCATCATCCACTCCTGCTTCGGCCACCACTTCCTGCTGGTGCTCAGGAAACAGGAGAGGCACGCAGGGCACCCCCAGTTCTTCGCCACCATGATGCTGATCGGGACCCCCACCCAGGCCGACAGCTTCACCTATCGCCTGGAGCTCAACAGAAACCACCGGTGTCTCAAGTGGGAGGCCACGCCCCGGTCTGTCCTGGAGTGCGTGGACTCGGTCATCACCAACGGGGACTGCCTCGTCATCAACACCTCGCTGGCCCAGCACTTCTCCGACAACGGCAGCCTGGCCATCGGGATCGCCATCTCCACGGCCACAGAGATCTGCTCCTCAGAAGCTGAGATGTGACACAGAGGCCACCAGACACTCACGTGCGGCCACCCCTCCACTGAGAAACTCTGCCTGGGCCCTCAGATCTCCACGTGCCAGGGTCCCGGGCTCCTTCCTATTCTTCTCCCTCCTGCCCTCCTTCCTTTCTGTTTTTTTGTCTCAGGTACTTTGTGGTATTTGGTATCTGTCTGCCATGGGCATTATATTATGTAAACATTCTGTGATGCAAGACCTTAGTGTGACGTCTGTCCTGATTTGTTGGTGTAGTTTTACAGAACGCTTCTTAATCGGATTCCATCAGAATGGTGATTGCTCACCACCCCACAGTTCCCTTCTCTCCTGCTTCTCAAACGAGCAACAGTCACCGAGGTCACGAGGCAGACTCTTGGGGTTCAAAGGAGTCTGAGTGTCCACATCATTTCCCCCTCCTCCTCTTAGTCTGTTTCAGACTGAGCTAACTCCGAAGGGTGTGCAGACAGCAGATTACGGAAGGGGACCTGGCCAGCTCAGGGGTGTGTATTGCAGACCAGCTAGACACAACTCTGCCCCGAGGTTTCCCAGGAACCTCGGGGGCCACGCTGCTTAGACATGAGACGGTGTCTCCTCCAGGATGTAGGGCTGGAGGTATCATCATGCCATGTGTCCTCTGGGTTGATCCTGGGGTTCAGGGGAGCAGGCAAGAGGTTGAACCCTCTTTTGGCAGGCTGCTGTGAGCTAGCCCTCAGCCCAGGCCATTTTTTTCCTGCTCTGAAATCAAAGGCCTCAACAGTTTGGTGCTTTCTAGAAAACCTCTTTGCCCTTCGTTGAGCAAGTCATAGAAAAGAATGGGCAAGACACAGGGGAAGAGAACCAGCCAAAAAAAGCAAAAGATAAAATTAATCTCCTACCTCTGGGAGGGCATTCTCCCCGGAGAGAGCTTTATTATCAAGGTATAAAATCCATCAGTGTTTTCCCTCGGGGTGGAGTGCTTTTGTATCCAGCAAGGATTCCTCTGTGCCCTCGACAGTTCATAACCAGAACTATGACTCAGCAGCAGACACAAGGAACGCAGAGGGTGCACCTGGTCCTCTGGCCCAGAGGCCTGGCCCCGTCACTTAGACCTGGGAGGGTCCTCTTTCCTTTCCTTTCTTCTAAAATGCCCCAGTGGTCCAGTGGTTAAGACTCTGCGCTTCCAATGCCGGAAGCGTGGGTTCGATTCCTGCTGGGGAAAGCAAGATTCCCACAAGCCACGTGATGCAGCTGAAAAAATAAACACACAAAACATCCCGAGGGCCCCATTCAGCACACAGATGCTATCACTGGGCAGTCGGCATCCACCACTCTGCTGCAGGGCGAATGAAGAGGCCACAAAAGTCCACACTGCCTGCAGGTGCAGTGGCTTTCTCTTAATTCGGCTGTCAGAACAATATGCCAACGTCTTGTGGAAGTCTCTCGGGTTTTTGAAGAAAGTAAGCGCGTTTAGTCAACGTCGTCTCTTCTAATGGAAGCTGAACACCTGTAAGTCTTCCCAGGAGGTCCTCTCCTGCCTCCTTTGGTCATTTTTGTTCTCTCCTTGGCTACTCCCCATCTGCACCAGAAGCATGGAACCCCTGAGTCCCACATGATGCTCACCAGTGGACCTTTCGCCAACCAGACGTTGCTCTCAGCCCCATACCCTCACCTTGGCCATCTCGGCTGGGTCCTGGCAGGCCTCCCACTGAGGACTTAGTTTCAGGCAGCCTGCCCTGGCTGGGCATCAGCCATCTTTTCTTAGCCAAAAATAACTGATCCTGAAACACAACAGCAACCTTCCCCCAACAATCCTGTGGTCACCTGTGCTGTCAACCTCCAGCTCCAGCTCCAAAAGGGCAGTGCCAGTCCAGAGAGGAGTGCAGCCCCCTCTACTTACCCAGTAACCGCTGGGGCCCGGGAGCTGCAGCTTTATTCTCTAAGAGCCCTAAGGAGGCTAATAAACATCATGTTACTGATGGAGGCAGACGCCAGCTCTGCAGCCCCAAGGAAAGAGTTGTGGGTTCCTTTCTCTCAGTACCGTCACAGCATCCTACAAGGCGCCAGCATCTCCCGCCAAGAACAGAACAAGCCGAGACCGGGTGGCTCATGTGGGGAGAGACTGGCTCCTTCCTTTACCCGCAGGCCCTTCCCCAGAACCTAAGACCCTCCCCACTTGGCTGTAAGTCTGTTGCCTCCGGAAGCTGCATTCCTTCTCTGGTTCCTGGTCCTCCACCACTTTGAAACATTTGTGTAGCATCACAGGTGCCCAAGATAAACAAAGCAAACCTCAGCGAGAGTCTAATTACTGTCCACAGGGCCTTAGGGCTCCTGCAGAGATCATCTCTGCCTTCCTGTAGTGCCAAGTTACATGAGCCAAACTGAGAATAACGTTAGGTTATTATTAGTGCATACAAGACTGTATTATGAATAAGTGAGCCCAGACAGGAATCGATATTTTTGGTTCCCAGAAACAGCTTAGACTAAAGGGTAGAGATGTGTTATTGTCGTCCATCTACGATGGTCCCAAGAAGGCCTTTGTCTCGATAGCCATGCGTTCAGCATGCAAGAAAAAGGAGCAAACAAAAAGCAACGAGCAGGGACAGAATATGGTACCAACACGTGTGCTGTTGAGCTTTATCATCACAAAGTTGCTCCCTCATTTGATTCTTGGGTAAATTCTCATCGGCATCTTTAATATGCTAAAAAAAACACAGAAGTTCAAAGACATGAAATGACCTTCCCAAGGTCACAACCATGACTTGAACCTGGCCCACTAACTACAGACTTGGTGTTCTTACGATAGGAAGATGAACCCCAGAGAGTCAGCATGTTCCCACCGCATCTGTGGACTGTGGGCCCCAGGGTCCACTGGCTCTTAGTTCCAGGACCTGGGGGAGCAGGGAGACAGAGCGTGAAGTGGCTTTGATTTTAGAGGCATCTCAGCTCAAAGAACTGGTTGACCTGGAAGTGTGAGGAGGGACATGGCAGCGAGGGGGAACCAAAGAGTAGGGTCCTCAGTAGCCTCAGGTCCAACTCCGTATCCCATCACCCAGTGCAGGCTCCTCGTTTTTAGATTCCCAGGAGTCAGCTCAATGTAGAGCCCTGGGATCTGACTGCCACTTGGGCACCTAGGTGCAAACTTAGTACCCGCAGTCTAAACAGTACTGGAGAAGGAAATGGCAACCCACTCCAGTGTTCTTGCCTGGAGAATCCCAGGGACGGGGGAGCCTGGTGGGCTGCCGTCTATGGGGTCGCACAGAGTCGGACACGACTGAAGCGATTTAGCAGCAGCAGCAGCAAACAGTACAGTCAGCCCTCTATATCTTCAGGGGTCTGTGTCAGGATAAGCCCCCCACCCCCCACCAACCTGCAGATATCAAAATTGATGGATGCTCAAGTCCCTCATATAAAATGGCTCAGTACAGTCAAGTCAGAACCCACAGATGTGGGGGACCAGTTTTATTTGCATTTTAAGGTAGGCCTAGGAAGACAAGCAGCCCTTCACAGCAAGAAATGAGTTACCAGCATGTGATCTTCAAGCAGGAAGTGTGGTGAGAAGGACATCCCAGCCTAGAGGCTGAGTTTACATAAATGGTCTGTGTACAATGGAGTCAGACCATGCAAGGAAGATTGCCTTAATTATCCTTCTCTGCATGAACTTGCATCTAGGGTAGATCCCATCACCACCTGTGGAGACTGTGGACCTTTTAGAAATTGATCAGGTTAATCACAATGGTAGTCATGGCTACCACTTATTGAGGGTTTATTATGTAACTTAGTGGGCTAAGTACTTTGAGCATATTACCTTATTTAATCTCCATTACAACTATATGAGGGCTTCCTAGGTGGCATTATGGTAAAGAACCTGCCTGCCAATGCAGAAGATGTAAGAGATGCCAGTTTAATCACTGGGTCAGAAAGATCCCCTGGAGAAGGAAATGGCAGCCCACTCCAGTATTCTTGTCTGGAGAATCCCATGGACAGAGGAGCGTAGCATGCCACAGTCCATAGGGTCACAAAGGGTCAGACATGACTGAAGCAACTTAGCACGCACACACACAACCTTATAAAGCAGACACTATTATTTCACCCATGAGAAACCTAAGCAAGGAGGGGTTAGACGCTGTTTAAGGTCACAGAGCTAGCAAATGGTACAGCAGGGACTGGAATTCAGTGTGTCTTGCCCCAAAGTCCTGGCTTCGGACCCATACCAACTATTTCATTTCTAGGAATTTATGGACCCACGGCTCAGAAGGGCCAGGCATAAAGTCCAAATGGCATGGAGGCCTTTTAGTACTTTAATATTAAACACACCCTTTCATTTCTCCCTTTACTCCATCTTTTCCCAGACCAAGACAGAGTGGTATGTTAGAGCTGGCTTGTGTATAGCCATGATTAAAAATTAAATTATATAAATTTACAGTTAAGTTCTATTAAAACAAAAGTAATAAATACTCGAAACTCATCACTTCCTAATTACTTCACTACTCTTATTTTCCATCCTCTTGAGATTATTTACGTTAATCACATATGTATGGTGAACATGGTATATAATGATGTGCTACCATCCCCAGGTTTGGTGATCTCATGGGAACAGCTTAAAACTGGCCGTGGTGGCAGTGTTTACATCATGGAAATTGGCAGTGCTATAAGCCAAGGTGTTTCCCACTTGAAGAACTAATCGTTAAACATTTACCAGGATTATCACTGCATGGACGGTTCTGATGCATACATCAGGATAGGGAAAGGGGATTTTGGAAGGAGAAATAAGATCCCAGTGGCCACAGTGACAGGACAGAAATGACAGCCAAGCCGGCCAAATAGCAAATTATTGGGAAGGCGCAAATTGTTTTGGAGAAGGGAGTCTGAGGCTTTAAAGCAGCTTCCAGGGCATTCCATTCGCTATTCCAGATCCTTCCCTACTGTAGTTAGTGTGGAAAGTTCTATCTGATGACTTTCATGGAAAAATTATGCCTCACAAAACCAGCCTGTTGGCCAGCCCAGTCCAAAAGAGAAGACCCAGCTCTACAAAAGTAGGTCTCTCGTTGCTTGTTCTCATTGGTCGTCCCTCTTACTCCACATGTAGACCAAAGCCTAAAGAAATATTTCACTTTGCAACAAGAGATTGGAAATATCCACCATCTGAGAATGACACAGTGGGCAGTGACTATAACATGGCATAACACGTGTGAATGCAAAAACAGTACCCTCATCCACGAAGCTGAGGGACTGAGAGAGAACAGGTCGGGGATGTTACATGAAGAACGGAGGCTACCACTAATCTAGCTTAATCTGGCCACTTCACTGCAACCCAACAAGGACCCCGTTCAGAATTCACAGTCTCCCAGGCCAGCACACTTTTCACATTAAGGCCTGGTTCCCACTAGGATAAAAGTCACAGTGAAACTCCAGGCTGAGTACCTGGTAAGAGGCAGAATCTCCAAGGCCAATAGTGATTCAGTGACTCTGATCCCAGTGGCTTCAGTGAAAGGGAAAGAAGTGAGGCTTGTTAAAGCTCCCACTTGGATGCAATTTCTGGTGGAAGGGGAAGGGATCATGGTTGGGACATCAAAGAATTACATTTTGATTAAAGTTCAGCTACAAACAGCTTCAAGATCAGAGTCTCCTAGTAAATTGTTAGACCTTCAGATGATTTGTTCTGAAGATTTCCTTAAGAATTGCTGAGCTCTCCATTGTGTTAACCTGGAGAACAGTCAGCCAAGAAATACTTCACTGTTACAAGATTCAAACAATCTGTTGTAGATAAGCATTGATTTTTTTCCCCCCAAATCAGATTACTACATAGGTTACCTACATGGCTTAGAGTTTGCCTTTTCTAATATAGTATAGTATATAGAATACTATACTATAAATATTCCTCTCCCCTTTTTAACCTCTTTTGGGGGTACTGAGATGAGAGAGACAGAAAGGAAATCAAGGATCATTTTACTTGACCTAAATTGATGTTTATGTAATTTCCTAGGCTTTCTTATGATGTTAGAAGAAGCAGGCTTAGAATATCACTATCTCTACCCTGTCTCCCACAAAAAATGTCATTAAATTGCATTTGATATTGTTTCCTTGAACCCTTCAGAGTTGCTTGTTGTTATTGTTTGTTGCTGGAGTTTTTTCCTCCCCACAGGGTTCTGTGCAACTCCAGGGAATAGAAATGAAATGCTATATGGGAAAGTGCAATTATCAGAAATTCACCAGCTGCCACATTTGACCTATGTTTCATTATCTTTCTCCCCGTTTCATTTTTTTGCCTCCATTTCAAAGTCATAGTTGGATGCAAGGAGGAAAGTATTTCTGAAGGTGATTAAAACCCCTGGCAACTAATGTGTCCCCAGGACTATTTCAGCCTCTGGTGCTGCCTTGAGAAGAAGGACCACAGCCTTCCCCGATGACCATCACTGCCCAGCCCCTTCCTCCCAGCACCCCTTATCTGAGCTCTCCCCTGCCTCTGTCTGACAGCAGGGTCCCTGAAATTTACTTCTGGGCCTATCAGTTGTCAAGGGAGCCTTCATGGTTTACTTCTTTAATTTCAGGCCACTGTTAGTTACTCGCAAGATCAGGATTGAGCAAGAATTTTAATCCTATTGCCTGTCAATTCATCTTAACCTCCATCTTCTTCCTTATGTCCTTCTTCCCAGAACCTACTTCCTGCTCTCACAGAGGCTTATAGAGTGCCTTAAATTGATAAAAACTGACCACAGGACCAGCATGAATATTCATGAACCAGGTTAGTTGTCAGGCCACGGCCTCTCTTGCAACCGTTCTACACCCTATGGTGTCCCAAATACTTTCCCTTGCCCTAAAAATACACTAAAGATGCACAGTAAGGTTGCTGAGTGCCAGAGAGAGACTCCACTGAAAGAAGGGGGACACTCACCCATCGAGAAATTCAGCCAGGGAGGGAGGTCCAGTCCTGAACCCTCCCTGGGATGCAGAGCTTTATCTCCCAAACTTCAGTGTGCTTAAGAATGTGCTTAAGAACGATCAGCAGGGCTTCCTTGGCAGGCCAGTGGTATAGATTCCACCTGCCATGCACAGAACACGGGTGTGATCTCTGGTCCATGAAGCTCCCACATGCTGCCGAACAACTAAGCCAGCGCGCCACAGTTACTGAAACTTTCACGCCTGGAGCCCATGCTCCACAAAAGAGAAGCCACAGCAATGATAAGCCCACGAACCGCAACTAGAGAGAAGCCCCTGATCGCTGCAATTAGAGAAAAGCCTGAGCAGCAACGAAGACCTGACAGAGTCAAAAATAAGCAAATTGTGTGTGTGTGTGTGTGTGTGTGTGTGTACATAAAGAGTGATCAACAGAACTTGATTTCTAAGATCCAGAAACCAGAGACTCTCATTCAGGAGACTCAGCGTGGAACCCAGGATTCTGATTTTAACACTCTTCCCCCCACGGGATTCTGCAAGGGTTATGTGACCGATGGTCGGATTCTCAAATCCAGAGCTGAGTCCACTGGTGGTTACAGGGGCCACAGAAAACAAAGGAGCAGATAAAACCTCCTGGAGAAGCGAGCCGGTCCTTCTTCGAGAGGGAGGAAGGCAGGAAAGAAGGTAACGGGAAAAGACCGGTTACATTCAGATGGAGGAGCAGGGAACAAATGGAGTCCAGAGAGGAGAGGAGTCAGGCGGGGGTTCCCTGGAGCAGCAGTGGAGGGAACTCTGCTCTCCTGTCCGTTGGAGGCAGAGGTGGTGGGTGGCAGGCACAGGAGAGGGGGAGAAGAGAGCTGGGCAGGCAGGACGCTGGAGGCCACCCGCCGTGACGCCGGAGCCGTGACCAGGGCTGGCGGACGCAAGCCAGCACGGAAGGGTCCCCAGTGCCGAGTGTCACGCGGTGACAACTCCGGCAGCCTGGTGCCGATGAAGGGACTGTGTAAATCTTCCCCATGAGCACATAAGGGGCTTATCCTATAAACCCCTGCCAGGTTGGGATAGCAATTCATATTTAAATCTCTGCCCCTAGCCCTGACAGGGAGTTACCTCTCAAATCCCCAGGGAGGCATTTATTTATCCTGCAAATCTCCCCAGGACGCATGAGCAGGTGTCACTGTTCCAGAGCCGTCCATGGGGGATGTGAATTATCAGGCCACTTTGAGCAGCAGCTCAGAACTAAGCCCCACATAAGTCTTGCCTATGGGGCGAGAGGAAAGGAAATCACTGAACTAGTTTCTTATTAGCCTAGCGGTAGACAAGGTATATCTGTATACCCTCTGCAAGGGGGCCCATGGAAAAGGCATCTATTAAGGATCAAAGCTGGGGATGTGAATTATCACCCATCCAGGAGGTAATTCCATCTTCCCCCCTCTCTGCCTCTTCCTAGGTTCTGTATCAACTTTTGTTAACACACAGAGATAGACATTTCTTGATTTCTATATCCGACTTGACCCACAATCCTGGCAATTACAGATTTAAAAAACAAAACACAATCAACAGGAAATCAAGCACCTCAATACATCGAAATGTTAGAGAACTGTTGAGTGAAACTGGCCGCCTTGGCTGGGCCTGAAAATAAACTGCTTGCCTGAGTTGTCTCACAACAGGAGGTCCCGATAAAGAATGCGATGCTACAGCCAAAACTCACCAGAGAATTGGAGAAGGGTCAAAAGGAGGAGGGAGGAGTCGGTACATCCTACCCACCTCCCATAACTCTCACACTGGAATCCATCTTGGCTGAGAAGGACTCTGATTCAGACCACATATGGGCAACAAGCAAGATGATTGGCCAGAGATGACCCAGAAGCCAACTGCATTACCATAAACCCCAAGACTGTGAGCCGTGTGACAGCTGGGTTCCCTTGCCCTACTGTCCCCCACCGGGGCGCCCCTTCCCAATAAAGTCTTTTGCTTTGTCAGCACGTGTGTCTCCTCTGATCATTCATTTCCGAGTGTTTGATCCAAGGAGTTCCCCTTCCTGCAATGGAAACACTTCCAGATCATTCAAAAGCCGATCCCACCACCTACCTGGTGGTCCTGCTTCCTGCAAACAATGACAGAAGATCGAGGCAGCCAGCAAAACTCAGGGAAGGTCTGCTGAAAGTCTAGGTCCGCCCTCTAAACATTCAGATCTACAGCTTCACCAGCCCAGGAGCGAGGCTCTGTGAAAAAGGAGAATCAGGAAAACCATCATCACTGGGTCTGCTTTAGTGATATGGCCACACCCCGAGGGCAAGGCTCGGTTGGGGAATGGGCTCTAGAGGGGAAAGTGCCGAGAGTAGGACCACTTAGTAAAATAAAAGCATTAGGGTATTTGCTAAATCTGGCAAACCTAAGAGGAACGAGTCCATAAAGTGCGTTTGTTCTATCATGGGTGCCGGTTACTAGCCACAGCAAGCCCTCATTGGCAGCGTCGCCCTTCACTCATTCTGCCCCTAAGCTGGGGAGCCATGTGTATGGCCAACCCTCTGGCTGCAGGGCTGGTGGGGCTGTATTCCCTAGACTCTGCTCCTGCATCCACTGTGGGCTGCCCTCTGGGTGGGCACTGGTGGGGCTGGAACTCGCCTCCATTGTTTAACAAAGCCTGGGGTGTCTTGAGAGCCCAGAGTCTTGAAGCAACTGGGCTCACGGAAGCCTTGGCAATTTAGAAATAGTCCCAAGTCTTCAGGTAGCCATCAAGAAGAGCACTTCAGGACAGGATGTATGAGAGCCTACAGCAAGAGCAACAAAATAGTAGTGAATGTCTACATGTGGTGGGCTTACTGGAGGACACAAAGGGAAGAACAGTTTGGTCCCTGTCCTCAGGAACCTCATAGTGAACTCAAGGAGACAAAATAAATACATTTACATGTGCATCAAGCAACTGTCTAATGGCCCAGAAGTTCCTAAGCAGCAGCCCAGTGGCATTTGGTTGGTTTGGATGACATGCATCTGTAGTTCTGGTCAGAAGAAGACAATGAGCCCAGATGGACTTTTCCTTTGGCTGCATCGGGTCTTAGCTGCCACATGCGGGATCTTACATTGCAGCGCATGGGCTTCTCTCTAGCTGTGCTGCGCTGACTTAGTTGCCCAAGGTAGGTGGGAGTTTAGTTCTCCGAGGAGGGATCAAACCCAGTCCCTATCATTGGAAGGCAGAATCCGAACCACTGGACCACCAGGGAAGTCCCTAGACAATTTATTATTTACAGCAAGAAGAATATTTCAGTCTGGGTTTCCCGAGCCCCTTCCCTGGGGGCTCAGACGGTAAAGCATCTGCCTGCAATGCAGGAGACCTAGGTTTGATTCCTGGGTCAGGAAGATCCCCTGGAGAAGGAAATGGCAATCCACTCCAGTACTCTTGCCTGGAAAATTCCATGGATGGAGGAGTCTGGTGGGCTACAGTCCATGGGGTCACAAAGAGTTGGACACAACTGAGTGCCTTCACTTTCACTTTCCTGAGCCCCAGTTCCAATAGGATGATGAACAGGTGCTGCCTGAGCACAGAGTTGGGGGGCATTAGGGAAAGGAACCCTGAGATTAGGAGACTCTGATCTTAGGAAGTCTGCCCATCTTCCTTTCTGGAGAAATTATTTTTATTACCCTGTGTGTTTCAGTCATGTCTGACTCTTTGCAAGCCCAAAGACTGTAGCCTCCAGCCAGGCGCTTCTGTCCATGGGATTCTCCAGGCAAGAATACTGGAGGGGGTTCCCATTTCCTTCTCCAAGGGATCTTCCTGACCCAGGGATCGAACTTGAGTCTCCCGCATTGCAGAAAGATTCTTCACCATTTGAGCCACCAGCGAATCCGTATTACCCTGGAATATAAGCAAATCTCTCTGAGGAGGGAATACTTCTATTT
Organism: Cephalophus harveyi; assembly: GCA_006410635.1. Taxonomy (NCBI): domain Eukaryota; kingdom Metazoa; phylum Chordata; class Mammalia; order Artiodactyla; family Bovidae; genus Cephalophus; species Cephalophus harveyi. Next base: position 119,210 of record SJYT01081783.1, read on the forward strand.
TTACTACCCAGGAACGTAAATAAATTTGTTCTAGAAGGAGTCATTGTCTCCACATTTATATTAATATTCCTCAAAAGACAGTTCTAGAGCAAATTGGCTCTTCATGCCTAGACAAATAGAAACATGAGCAATTCATGGACCATCCTCTCTCAACAGCCTTGAAGAATAAAGAGCTAGCGAAATGATGAAGACTCTAACTGACATGGTTTGAGGAGGAACTTGATGGAAGCTATTATGGTTAAAAAATGCTTCATGGAGAAATAACTTGGCGTTGTCCCTGAAGAACTTGTAAATAATGTCCAAGATTCCAGCCCATTCTATCTGCTAGGACAAGAGCCAGATAGTAAATTCTAGAGATTTTGCAGACCATATGCTCTCTAAGGCAACTATTTAGTTCTGCTCTTGTGGTGTGAAAGCAGCCTTAGGCCACACCTGAATGGAGGAGCATGGCTGTCCTCCAATAAAACTCGATTTACAAAAACAGGCAGCAGACTGGACTTGTCCGATGGGCTGTAGCTCATCAACTTCAGCACTGGAATACACAGCAATTCGCTTTAACACAGATGCAATGGGATGATCAAAGGGATGGGTCACTGACCATCAGAAATAGCAGAAGGGATTCGTTCCACAGGAAGAGGGTGGGATGAAGAAGCACTGAATAGGGACTTCCTTGGTGGTCCAGTGATTAAGAATCTACCTTCCAACACAGGGGACATATGTTCGATCTCTGTTCGGGGAACTAAGATCCCACATGCCGTGGGGCAACTAAGCCTGTGAGCCGCAACTAGTGAGTCTGTGTACCACGAGGAGCCCACGAGCGACAATGAAAACCCAGTGCAGTCGAAAAATAAATAAGCAAGCACTGAATGATGAAGAGAGACACAGAGGAGGAATCTAGACCAGGTAATTCCTAGGGTCCTTTATCGCTCTAAGATTCCATAATTGTTTAGGGACTTGGTAGAGTAACTATAAACTCTACAGGGGTTTTGAGCTTTCTTCCAGATGTAGAGTCCTATTAGAATCTTAATCTACACATTCACCTCCAAAATTCTAGAAGAGCTAGAGATTCTAGAAGGTCACAGAGAGCCTTACTCATGTTAGTTCTTAGGTTCTCTGAAAGAAATGATAAGGGAGACTTTGCATCTGGTGGTCAGTGACCCAACAATGAGAGGGAAGGCGCTGATGGGGAATCCTTCACGTAACTTTGCTGAAGCAGAAGACAATCAAAATACAAGGGTTCTGTCTTAAGAAGTCCAGTTTATCATAAGAAATAAAGACTTTGGAATATGATACTGTGTGTGTGTGTGCTCAGTCATGTCATACTCTTTGCAACCCTATGGACTGTAGCCCACCAGGCTCCTCTCTCTATGGAATCTTCCAGGCAAGAACACTGAAGTGGGTTGCCATTTCCTCCTCCAAGGGACCTTCCAGACCCAGGAATCGCACCCGTGTCTCTTTCATCTCAGGTTCCCTGATAGCTCAGCTGGTAAAGAATCCGCCTGCAATGCAGGAGACCCAGGTTCAATCCCTGGGTTGGGAAGATACCCTGGAGAAGGGAAGGGCTACCCACTCCAGTCTTCTGGCCTGGAGAATTCCATGGACTATATAGTCCATGGGGTCGCAAAGAGTCAGACACGACCGAGCGACTTTCAGTCAGTCATGCACTCTCGCGTCTCCTGATTGCAGATGGATTCTTTACCGCTGAGCCACGTGGGAAGCCCGTGACACTATGCAGTGCTGCTCAAATACTTTCTTTCCCAGTGTTTTCAACCATCTTCCAGACCCAGGAATCGCACCCGTGTCTCTTTCATCTCAGGTTCCCTGATAGCTCAGCTGGTAAAGAATCCGCCTGCAGTGCAGGAGACCCAGGTTCAATCCCTGGGTTGGGAAGATCCCCTGGAGAAGGGAAGGGCTACCCACTCCAGTCTTCTGGCCTGGAGAATTTCATGGACTGTATAGTCCATGGGGTCGCAAAGAGTCGGACACGACCGAGCGACTTTCAGTCAGTCACGCACTCTCGCGTCTCCTGATTGCAGATGGATTCTTTACCGCTGAGCCACGTGGGAAGCCCATGACACTATGCAGTGCTGCTCAAATACTTTCTTTCCCAGTGTTTTCAACCGCCCAGGATTGTTTTAATCAGATATGATAAGATGGTAGACACAGGGACAAATACCTGTGAGTGAAAAGTTTACTATGTAAAAATTTCCAAGAGGAGGGGGTCCCCGCGCTACCCAGAGCCACACAAGGAAACACCAGGGCAGACAGGAGACGAGAGGGGGTGAAGCAACGTGGGCAAAAGCCACTGTTTGCTTTTCCTGAGAAGGGCTGGGTGAGGCGGAGCACGCAGCTGAGGGGTTGAGGACTAGGTATTTGAATCTCAGTGGCCTCCTCGAGGTTATCGTCCCCTGGGGTGATTGAGGGCAGGTGTCTGATAAAAGGAGGAAGCTCGTGGCTGTTCAGTTGCTCGGTCATGTTGGACTCTCTGCGGCCCCATGGACTGCAGCACGCCAGGCCTCCCTGTCCTTCAGCATCTCCGAGTTTGCTCAAACGCATGTCCATTGAGTCAATGATGCCAGCCAACCATCTCATCCTCTGTCGCCCCTCTCCTCCTGCCCTCAATTTCTCCCAGTGTCTAGTCCAATGAGTCAGCTCTTCACATCAGGTGGCCAAAGTATTGTAGATGCTGGATTGGTTGATTGACACATCAAAGGCATGCTCTCGGGGAAGTTGCTTACTCTCTTGAGGAAGGACTCATCTAACCTTCAGAGGGGCTGTCCCTCTCCAGGGTCCTCAAGTCCCCAACATGTCAAAACATTATAAAATATTTAAAAAAAAACTCATGATTAATATACCCAGCCCCTGGAATATTTTGTCCTAAGTGTCTGGACAGAAGAAACTATAGCCTTAAAGAGTTTTAATGCCTTGGAGAAGGTCATGAGAAGCTGATAGAGTTGTCATCTCTGTAGAAAATTTTCCCTTCACGCTCGGGTGGCTAGAGTACAAGCTGCGGAGTAAGGCCCAAACTAAGGCATTGGGAGCAGCAGAGCTGAGAGACCGATAAGAGGCTGGCAAGACCAGAGCGGTTCATGAGGAAAAGGGTGCAGCCCGTGTGAATGGTGTCCTCTGGAGCTGAGCAGTGCACCATAGCCCAGAGTGCGAACCACCCAGGACACACAGGAATCGGGGAGTGTATCAGTAAAGCCTTCTGGTTGTGGCTAATAAATCTACTGCAGCTAGTTTAAGCAGGAAAGATATGAGGTAGTTCACAGGAGGGCCAGAGAGTCCTAGAGTCGGGGATAGAGCAGCCAGCGAAAACTACCTGGCTATATACGGCACCAAATTCTTCTGGCAGAAATACCACTGTGTCGACTTCTGCTTCTCAGCACCTTGATGCCAGGACACTGGACGCTGGGGTCAGAGACTCGGCCACGGCTGCCTCAAGGGTAGCAGGATATGGCTCCCCAAAATGTGACTGTGGGAGCTCAGGACGCAGCACCCCAAAACATGCCACTTTGACATACTGATTAAATTGAGCCCTGGGCACTTGGAAAATAGCAAATACACGGAGAAGGCTTTTTCTGAACTCCCCTTATCTACCTAAAGACAGATTTTCCAGAAGATGTCCATTGTCATAAATCATCTCCCTAGGAATTTCACCAACCAGGGAAGATGGACTGTATCACAGGAGAGAAGGGAAGTCAGCACCTCACTCAGACAGACTGCATCACAAACTATCATCTCTCCTGTCTGTTCTTCTAAGGGTCCATTCAACTTTCCTAGAAGTCAATTTTTCCTCCCATTAAGAGGAAGACTTCATCCTCCTCTCCTGTCTGTTAAGATGATATTCAAGCCTGAATTCTTTTTTTATTAATTAATTAATTTTTGGCTGTGTTAGGTCTTCATTGCCACACGGGCTTTCTCTAGTTGTGGTGACCAGGGGCTCCTCTCTAGTTGCAGTGTGTGGGCCACTCTTGTTGTGGAGCACGAGCTTTGGAGCTTGAGGGCTTCGGGAGTTGCAGCGCATGGGCTCAGGTGCCCCCAGAGCATGTGAAATCTTCCCAGACCAGGGATCGAACCCATGTCCCTGCATCGGCAGGCAGATTCTTAACTGCTGGACTAGCAGGGAAGTCCAAGCCTGAATTCTAAGCCACTTCTTTGAGGTACTCATTTTCTCCAGGTGTCTCTCATGTATACATCAGGCAGACATGTTAATAAACTCCTGTTTGTTTCTCGTGTACATCTGTGTTTTATTACATGAGTCTTAGCCAAGAACTCAGAAGCCAAGAACTCAGTAGTTACTGAATTGCTAAGTTGTTTCTGACTCTTTGCAACCCTGTGGACTGCAGCATACCAGGCTTCCCTGTCCTTCACCATCTCCTGGAGTTTGCTCAAACTCACATCCATTGAGTCAGTGATGGTAGTGGGACAGTATTTTCCTCCCCTACTAGGGTCAGACATACTTGCCAGAAGATCTAATCCCTAAATCATAGGAGAAGGTCTTAATGCCAGGGAAACTAGGCAGAATCGGTTTTAGCTTTCAGACTGTCTAGCTCCACAAAGCAAACTAAAAGCAATTAGAATCTGTACTACATGAGCCAACTTATACGACCTGTTACCATAAAGGATGAGAGGCTTAGAGTTCTAGGATCGAATCTGTGGATTTGAAGCAGCTACCGCTGGGATGATCGCCTGAGTTCTGGCTTGTCCCGATGCTGGTGTGAGCTGGGAAGCAAGGGGTGAATCATCTTAAGTAAGAAACACCAAAATCCCAGAAGCAGAGTGCATTGCGCCAGTAGAACCTCTTCCTGAAATGATGAACTAAATCACAAGCTAAGCGCCCCATATAATATTTACAACTTAAAGAATTCCATTGTAGATCCTTCTGCAAAGTGAATAACCATCCTCCTATATTTCTCTCCAGTGAAGCTGGATTAATATATTGAGCTTTCTTAAATCAAGGTGTGCTATCCCCTTGGAGCCTTTAAAAGAATGGAACATCACAAATCTCATGAAAAGAGGCCATAAAGAGTCACGGTTTTGACATAACAGGCATGACATAACCACAAGACGGAAAGTGGCAACTGGCGTTAAGCCCCCTGCCTTCCATATTAAGAGCTGGAACTCATCAGCTTGGACACGGAGGGAAAGCTTGTGATCTGAATACCTGGCTGTGTCCATTTAGTAGCTAATGTCCTCAGAGTATCCCAACTCAAACGCAGATCATGGATCCCACATTTGCACGTGAGCTATAAATACTCAGGTGCTGGACAGGAGGCACAGGTACTTACCGCTCTCATAAAAAAGCAGCATGCAGATGGTAATTAACGCCTCACTGTCCCCAGCGCGTGGAGAGGATTTGCTACAGTGGCAGCAACTTTGATTTTTTTTTTTTTTCTAATTTTTGCTCAGAGAGCCGGAGGCCAAAAGCTGTACATCATGAAAGATTTCTCTGCCCATTCCCTCAAATCTCAGCGCATAATGGAGACTGGTTCCCCTTAATAGATTCATGTACTTCTTCCCCGGTGCCTTGTCAAATAATAGCACAATCCAAGCAATAAGACAGGAGTCCAGGCACACACCCGGCTCACAAGGCCAGCAGTGGGGAGGGGGCTTGTTTATTACCCTGTCTGGAGCAGAATCAAATTACTTATGGACCATTTAGATGCAAATGCATCATTCATTTAGCAAACATGCTGCATATGCCGACAATTTAGCCAAACAATGGATCTATAAGGACATCCCCTGCTCATCTTCGGATATCAACTGTGCGTTTTCAAAGGGGATTTGGATTTTCTCTGAACTGATCAAACTTGACAAGTAATTTCTACCTAATGTTCCGGCTAGCCTCGTCTCTCTTCTCCATCTGTAGGTGAAAAATCCTATCTTCTGCTAGTGACAGGGTAATGCAAAAGGCTACAGATGCAGGAAGAGGAGGCGATTCTTGTGCCTGGAACTAGGCTGCCACATTCTGAAGGATCTGTTATGTTAGGTTGCCTTGAAATTACAAAACCTTTCCATTTGACACACGCCCCATCCCCCACCCCATTTACACTTTCTGAGCTGCCGTGGGAAAAGAAGCTGTGAAGAAATCTAAGCCATCTTTGTACAAAGGGAGACAGCGTTCTCACACGGCAGCTTCCAAGACCGTCTCGGTCCCTGCCTGGGAATTATAAACCAGCCACTGCTGTTCCAGCCACTCTTGGAATCAATGAAAAGCACATTAGGGAAGAAGACACCAAATTTGAAAACTCGCCTCATCCTGGAGTTTACGGTCAAAACGACAGCTTGATTCAGTTGTAGGAAACAATTGGGTGAATAGAAACCATTGGGAGAAAAGCCAGGGAATCAGCCCGGTAGGTCAGAGATGTAAAAGGGAGTTATAAGAATTTTCCTACCGAGGGCTCACTGAACTCAAAGATCAGCCTCTACATATTCGAATCAAATGACTAAAACCTACACAGGCATTTTCCCTTGTACTAGGCAGATGACTTAAAAAAAAAATCACTTTTTTTCTTTTTGGTCCATGTCCAAATGGAAAATTACCTGTGATCTGCCTCCTTAAGGAGCCTTAGCCCAACAGATCTCCTACCAATTCCAGGAGATGCCTTGGCCTGGTCATTTGCTGCTGTTGTTTAGTCACTAAGTCATGTCCAACTCCTTGCCATCCCATGGACTGTAGCCCACCTGGCTCCTCTGTCCATGGAATTTTCCAGGCAAGAATCCTGGAGTGGGTTGCCAATTCCTTCTCCAGGGGATCTTCCTGACCCAGGGATTGAACCCAAGTTTCCTGCATTGCAGGCAGATTCTTTACTGCTGAGCCACCAGGGAAGCACTTGGCCTGGTCATTAGAAAACAATAATTAAATTGCCAATGTGTTCTTTAACCAGGTACCTCTCTTTTACTGGAAAGCCAGTCAATGCCTAGATTTAACTGACAATGATAAAGTGGCAATGTTACGTACCAGGAACGCTGGGCTAGATGCCTTTGAAATTTCTTAAGGGAAAAAAAGCTTTGATATTGTATTTTATTAATTCAACAAATTGTATACAATGTTGGCTAGGGTATAATTCTCCGGATGCTAAACATAACACATGCCAAATGAATAGTAAGTCACCTTATCTAAACCTATCTCTCTTTCCCCACCCATTTCTAAACTCCATACCCACAACACACACATTCTGTATCCAAACTACTTCCCCACTCTCCACTCCTTGCAACAGTTCTTAAAACCTGCAGCTGCTACTTCTTTAACCACTAATGTCATCCTCTGTGTGTGTTCTGGCTTCATCCCTCACTACTGTACTATCTCAGCTCTCTCTCATCACAAACTACCTCTGTTGCCAAACGCAGCGGCCTCTTGTTTTACTCAAACTCTCTGCCACAGTTGGTGTCATGGGTGGGTGGCTCGTGGATTTCTGGGAAATTCCTGAGCCCTACCCAGAGAGATCCACTCAGTATCTCACACCGAGCTTTTACCCAAAGTCGATGCTGACCTGCTTCTTCTACCTGCCCAGGAGCATCCTCATTGAACCTTCCATTCCCGAGTTTCTAACCTCTCTCCCTCGGTCACCTGGACTAGAAACCCAGCGGTGTCTTAACAGCTTCCCTTATCCTCCCCTGACTTTTTCAGTCCACCTTGGTGTCTACTTAATTCTTCCCCTACATCACTGGCCCTCTAAGAACTGTCCTGCATTCCCTCAAGAGATTCAAATCGCACATAAAGAGGTCCAACTTTATTTTATGTTGTATCTGCAGTTGGCAACATCAGTTACCTCTGCAGTGATGTTAGTGTGGGTGAGGATATTGGACTGCTTCACACTGAAATACATGTTATTTGATATAAATGACTGTCGTGGTGTTTCTCCCATATACTACACTTGTGTGTGTGTGTTTAGTCAGTCTGTTGTCTCAGACTCTTTGCGACCCCATGGACTGTAGCCCGCCAGGCTCCTCCGTCAATGGGATTCTCCAGGCAAGAATACTGGAGTGGGGTGCCATTTCCTTCTCCAGGGGATCCTCCAGACCCAGGGATCAAACCCACATCTCTTGCGTCTCCTGCTCTGCAGGCAGATTCTTTACTTATGAGCCATCAGGGACGCTCATACTACACTTAGTGCATTACAATTCTGAAATTAAGAAAGTAGCTTGGTTAGACTATTTATGAGCTTCATTTCAGGTGGGGTTGATAAACACTGCTCTCTTGTATGGAGAAGGCAATGGCACCCCACTCCAGTACTCTTGCCTGGAAAATCCCATGGACAGAAGAGCCTGGTGGGCTGCAGTCCATGGGGTCGTTAAGAGTCGGGCACGACTGAGAGACTTCACTTTCACTTTTCACTCTCATGCACTGGAGAAGGAAATGGCAACCCACTCCAGTGTTCTTGCCTGGAGAATCCCAGGGATGGGGGAGCCTGGTGGGCTGCCGTCTGTGGGGTCGCACAGAGTCGGACACGACTGAAGCGACTTAGCAGCAGCAGCAACAGCTCTCTCGTAGAGCAAGTGTTTAATCTTTCCCTTCCAGTCCCACCGATCCTTTCCAATTGCTTACCTAGATACTAAAATTTTCATCCGTCCCCTACCCCATCATATCTCCAACTTCTTACCTCTCCAATCCTCCTTTTGATCAGAAAGGTGATGGTTAATACAGTTAGACTGAGTCACTTACCCTCCTTCAACACCTCCCCGCCGTCATGAGAGGCGATTCTAACCCCTGACCGTGGCATGTAAAGCTATCACAGGGGGGTCACTGCCACTTCTCAGGTTGTGGCCCTCCACATGTTCTGAGCTTCAGACACTGGGGTGTGTCTGTCACTAAATCCAAGCTCGCTCTGCTCGATGCACAACAGGCCAATGAATCTGAGAGATGAGGTGTTGAGGCAAGGAAAGACTTTTATCAGGGAGCCCGCTGACCATGAATATGGAAGGCTAGTGCCTCAAAATAACCATCTTATGGAGTCTGGATGCCAGGTTCTTTTATAGACCAGAGATGGGGGGAGGTTAGGAAGCAAAGTAGAAAGGTCGTTAATCTAGCAAATATCTCCTAAAATGGCAGGGAGGGTGTTAATCTCTTCCTTCCTGCCCTCTACAGGTGGACAGGGTTCTGAACAAAAGCACTTTAGTTTACAGTCAGGCAGAGGGGCAGGGCTCGCTGAGGCAGGCCATTATGCATGATTATAATAACAAAAGCAAAGAAAAGCAAATCCAACAAGCAGTCCCAACATGGAGTCAGGATTGGCTTCTTTGCAACAGGCTGACTCCTCTGGGCCTTCGCTTATGCTGTTCCCTCCGCTGCAACTGCCTCCCCCAAGCACCAGCATGGGATTCACCCTTCAAGGCCTCCTTCCCTGCCCCCAGGCCCCCCACTCCTCTAAGCACTTTACTCAAACCCATCAGAGCACCCAGTTCCTCCCCGCTGCACCACGTTTCAGGTAATTACGTACCTCTCCCCAAAGGGGTGGTCCCCTGGGCCAGGACTGTCTCATTTATTGAAACCTTGGTATCCCCCCTTTGACATAGTGTGTGCTCAAGAACTCAAAATGCTTCTTGAGTTCAGCTGAAACAGCCAAATCTTGCCAGAACACAAAGCATTCCTGGACAAAGACCATCTGTTGGGAGAGACCCAAGGGAGGGAGGGAGGGACGCGTCCGTAGCCCCGTTAACAAGGCTAACTGCGGGGCTTAGCGAAAAGCCTCAGACATTTCTGTCCTGCTATTCTAACTGAAATTAAAGGCAAATAGCAGTAAAAACAAAGAGAAATAAATGCAGCACTTTCTTAAAAGGGCATACCGAGTCCAAGCTCGCTTTGCTTGCCTCGCAAGAAAAGCCGATGAATCTGAGACAGAAGTGTCAGGATGAGGAAGGGACTTTATTTGGGAGCCGGCTGACCAAGACGATGGCAGGCTAGCGCCTCAAAATAGCCATCTTGTCGGGGCCTGGTTGCCTGATTCTTTAATGGATCGGAACTGGGGGGGAGTGGTGAGGTGAGGAAACAAAGTGAAAAGACTTTCCAATCCTTGCAAATGCCCCCTAGAATGGCAAGCCTCAGGCAGCAGGGTGTTAGTTTCACAGGCCATTATGTATGCTCACAATAACAAAAGAGGAAAGGAGGGTTAAAGTCCCAGTAGCAGGTTCAGCATAATTCAAAATTAACCCTTCCCGGTTACAGTCAGACTGGCAGGCCGCTTCAACTTGCAGGGCTCTGCTCCCCAGCGACCCACCACCACCACCGTCCCTGCCCCAGAAGCCCCTCCCGGTGGTGGTCCTGTGGAGTCGGGGTAATTCTCCCGCCAGGGCTCTTCCACCCAAGTGGCCAAGCATGGAATCCACACTCCTCACTCCACGGTGAGCTCCAGGCCCCCCGGGGAAGCACGCCCTGCAGTTGGGCCTAAGCAACACTGTGACTCAGGCACCTGTAGGGCCCTGCACGCAGCGCCAGGTACCCCCAGGCGGGCCTCCGAGGTCAGCCAGCCCTGGTCCCCACCCTTCCGCTGCCTGCTTCCCCCTCTGTCTCGGTCGGCTCTGTCCCCCTGGTCCCCTCTGCCCCTCCTCATATCACCCCTCTCCCCCCCACTCCCCGTCCTCCAACAGCTCTGAGCATCTTCCCTGCTCTGGAACCTGCACGGTGCTCCCTCTCTTCTTAGCCTCCTCCCTGTCGTCTCTGCCTGGAAAGCTCTCCCTCCTGCCCACTCATCTCCAGTTATCTGGGTAATTCTCACTCCTCTCGGAGCCTCAGGGACGCCTCTCCTGGCACTCTGATCGAATGTAAGGCTCACACTACACCAAACTCCTCCGCTAGCTGGGTCTGCGATCTGTCGCTCCCTAATCCTCACCACGCTTGTGGTGCTTTGCTTTGTGTATGTCTTCCCCGGTCTGTGTCTGTTCACCAGAGCATCCCCAGGGCCCAACACGGGGTCTGGCACATAGCAGAAAATCAATACTTATTTACAGAATTGAAATGAGCTGCCTGACCGTATAAGTCTGCAGATTTCATGGGACTATCTACCATGGAGAACAAGGTAGCAGAATCTCTGTTGCCACAAGTCTTCCACTGCAGTGGGAGGAGATAGATTTTTTTAAAGAGCTGAAAAAGGAATATGATTATTGCCAACAGTGATGTTTCTGAACAAGTTAAAATCCTCCCTTTCCTATAACTTGCTCAGGTTGCCAGTTACCTAAGTTCCAACTCCCTTAAAGGCCATGATCACCCCATACTTGCACAATATTAGCATGATGTTAGTGGTGAAGAAGCAAGACGGATGGCATAGGGGTTGACAGCCAGGGTTTGGCCACCTTTGCCCACGTCACCCTCACTTCTCCTGTCCTCTCTGTGTCTACATCACAGCTCCAACTCAGGTCCTCTTTGATTCCAGCTATTCACAAATGTCTCTGTCCCCATTTGTGAACAGGAAGGCAAGGACTGTCCTTTCCTCAAGTCTGCACGTGGCTCAGCATATAGCAGGAGCTCAATTAACATGTGCAACCTTTGAAAAAGCTGAACTTAGAGACTGTCACACTGAGTGAAGTCAGTCATACAGAGAAAGAGAAATATTGTGTGATATCCTGTATATGTGGAATCCAAAAAGAAAAGATACAAATGAACTTATTTACAGAAACAGTCTCACAGAGAATTTATGGTTACCAGAGGGAAGGAAGAAGGAAAAGACAGGGAGTTTGGGATGGTCACGTACGCACTGCTATATTTAAAATGGTAACCAACAGGTACCGACTGGATGGCACAGAAACTCTTCTCAAGGTTATGTGGTAGCCTGGATGGGAGGGGAGTTTAGAGGCTTATGTCATTTGCCCCAAGTCACTCACCTTGATGGAGAAGGAAATGGCAACCCGCTCCAGTATTCTTGCCTGGAAAATTCCACGGACAGAGGAGTCTGGTGGGCTCCAGTCCATGGGGTCACAAAGAGTCAGACATGACTGAGCAACTGAGCACACACAGAGACACACACACATCCACCTTGAAAATGGCCAAATTAGATTTTAAATGCAGTAGGACTAAGTCCAGAACTACAGTCACTACGCTCTGCAATGACTTTGCCATAATCAGGTGACACATTTAAATGAGGACCCCATCTCCTCCTGGCTGCGTTCTCTTGAGTACACAGTAAGGGCTTGATAATAGCGTCTATTATTATCATTATCATGCTTATTGCATGCACACTCAGCTGCTCAGTTGTGACCAACGCTTTATGACCCCATGAACTGTCACCTGCCAGGTTCCTCTGTCCATTGGATTCTCCAGGTGAGAAAACTGAAGTGGGTTGCCATTTCCTTCTCCAGGGGATCTTCCCTTCCCAGGGACTGAACCCACATCTCCTGCATCGATAGGCGAATTCTTTACCACTGAGCCAATGGGGAAGCCCACCATTAAATAATTGAGACCGTGGGGCAGGATGCCTGAGGAATTAGAAAGCAGGGGAAGGAAGGGAGAATGACTGGGAGGCGTCTGAGCCTGCTGGCCAGCATTAAACCTCGGCTCACAGGAAGCCTGGAATAGAGAAGCATGGCTCTCGTTCTCTTGCCCTGAATCATTCTTCCTCCTGAAGCAGCAGCCACCCACGAGAGAAGTGTGGGTCAAAGATGACCTCAACCTTAGAGCCATCGTTTTCATCACCTCCATCCACGAGGGATGGGACACACTGACAGCTGCAGATAGAGACCCAGAGAGGCACAGCTAACTGCTCAGCTGCTGATCAGCTCATGGAGCCCGCATGATCAGGGCCCTCCACTGCAGGTGGCAGCGTGTTAGAGAAGACCTTGAAAGCCGGCACAGGGGAGGAATAGGGTGAGGAGACTGAGGCAGTCACTGTGGGAACAAAACTCAAGGGAGTGTCAAAACTTAATAATAGAGATAATATTTTAATGCAATATTTTAAAAAAATCAAAATTGAAGCCCCCAAATTCCATGCTGAAAAGTATCAGTACCATAAATAAAGACCAGGTATGAGCTGACACTTTGTACAGCCCTGAGACTGAGTTCCTCACCTGGCTCAGCCTTGATTATCTAGGCATGGACAAGAGACCTAGTCCCCACATCTGGTGCAGGGACCAAAGGAGGAGGTGTGGTTCCCACCCTTTAGGAACTTATAGGCTAATCCTGGTGAACTAGGGAGCAGTTGTAACCAACTGCTCACTGCTGCTGCTGCTGCTGCTAAGTCACTTCAGTCGTGTCCGACTCTGTGCAACCCCGTAGACGGCAGCCCACCAGGCTCCCCCGTCCCTGAGATTCTCCAGGCAAGAACACTAGAGTGGGTTGCCATTTCCTTCTCTAATGCATGAAAGTGAAAAGTGAAAGTGAAGTCGCTCAGTCGTGTCTGACTCAGCAACCCCATGAACTACAGCCCACCAGGCTCCTCCATCCATGGGATTTTCCAGGCAAGAGTACTGGAGTGGGGTGCCATTGCCTTCTCCGACAACTGCTTATTAGACCAAAGGAAATTCGAACAATATTTATGGAGAATGAAATGTCAATATTACTTAAAACTCTCCAAAAAATGCACTTCAACTCAGCAATTCTGCTTCTAAGATGTTACCTTAAGGAAATAATAATAGATACGTGCAAAGACATTCATCACTGCACAGTTTATATGAGAGAAATCTTAGAAGCTCTAAAATGACTCAAAACACAGAATTGATTTTACTAATAAAGCAGTAACAAGATATCCATATAATAAAATACTATTCTGCCACTTTGGAGAAGGCAATGGCAACCCACTCCAGTACTCTCGCCTGGAGAATCCCATGGACGGAGGAGCTTCAGGAGCCAGGTGGGGTGCCATCTATGGGGTTGCACAGAGTTGGACACAACTGAAGCGACTTAGCAGCAGCAGCAGCATTCTGCCACTTAAAACAATGCTGTAGAAAATGACATGAAGAAAAGCTCATGGTACACTGTCAAATGAGGAAAATAACTGAATATGTATATATGAAAATCTTTGCTTAAGGAGCTAAAAAAGATCACCTTTGAGGTCAGCGAGCTATATGGTGGTTTATATTATATTCTATGTTATCGGCATTTTCTAAAATGAATTGGGATTCCCAGGTGGTTCAGAAGGTAAAGAATGTGCCTGCAATGCAGAAGACCAGAGTTTGATCCCTGGGTCAGGAAGATCCCCTGCAGAAGGAAATGGCAACCCACTCCAGTATTCTTATAATCAGATCTCAATATACTCTACTTTTTTTAAAGAAGCATGGATCTATTGACAGATTAATAGAAGCCTGACAGGAAGGAGACACATCACTGCAGGAAGAGGATGGACACAGGTGGTAAGGGCGGCCAGGCTGGCTGGAGCAGCTGAGGCGCCCGGCTAAGTACGGTGTTCTCCGCCACACTCACGGAGGGACGCGGGGCACAGAACCTGGGGTGGAGGAAAGGTTCATCGGACTCAGAGCCAGAAACAGCTGACCACAGGGCTGCCAATTCCAGAAAGCCCTTGATAATCCTAGATCCTGAGCACAAAGGATCCAGTGACCTGTTCCATCAAAGAGGGAAGGAGCCACAGGCATGATTCCAGCAGCTCCTCTGATTAAAATTTCAAATCCACAACCCTCCCCCTAATCCCTTGGTGAAAAGGGAAGATCAGCACAAGTCTGCAGCCCTGACAACTCCCGCCACCCCTTTCAGTCCCATGTAAAATTTTAGGCACCTCCCTGGAGACCCCGAGCTGGGTTACTGCCATCGCTTTCCCACTAATTGGAAAACTGTAATAAGAAAGTAAGCAGTGCCGATTCCATAATAACCTGAAAACAGCGCAGCCTGCCTCGCGTTCCCTGATTACTCTATTCGTTTACTAAATACACTAGCAGGAGGGCTTGAAAGGATGAAAGATGGGGGCTATTGTGAGCCCTTGATGTCACTGCATTTTTCATTGTATTAAAACAATAACCTCTGTACTGGGGGAGATCACTTGGTTAGGGAAAACCTTCCGACTCCCTCCGGAGGGCTGGGACTGAGGCTTTGCAAATTTGAATGATTCCGTTTGGAGGCATAAAGAATGCCGCTTGCTCTGCCAGCCACTGTGGGAGGAGGAGGTGGGAGGAGCACAGGAGACTCGGTGAGGCTGTTGCGTCTTCCTCCCTTTTTGATCCAAACCATTTCACACCTGGCATCTGCAGTGTCATAAAGACAGAGGAGGCAAGGGGGAGTCCACGGGGCAGGGAGGGGCTGGCGCGCCCCTGTGGGGGAGTGCACGATGTCTCCTGGGATCCCAGCCTGGTCACAGAGTCCTGAGAACTGCAGTGGCTGGAGCCCACTTGCAGCTCCCAGGGAAGTAACCCAGCCAGCACCACACCATGGAAGAAACTGTACCCCCAGCTCTGGGTGCTCCTTATCAGTCAGATGACAACCCAGGGGCCCAAGGACCCCTACTGCAGAATCCACTGACTTCCTATTTGCCCAGCATGTTCTCAAAGGCTGTCCTGCTCTTATTGCTGAGTTCTAGAGAGTTTCTGAACTGAGAGAGTTAGGTCTTCCCTGGTGGCTCACCTGGTAAAGACTCTGCCTGCAATGCAGGAGACCTGGGTTTGATCCCTGGATAGGGAAGATCCCCTGGAGAAGGGAATGGCTGGCTGTTAGGGAAATTAAATAAATGACTTTGTTTAGGCTTCAGAGACAAAGCAGAGCAGCCTCTGGCCTTGCTTCTAACCTGTCTGGATGCTGCCCTGACTGCCTGTTGTGAGTGCAAGAAGTGCAAGTCTGACTCTTTGTGACCCCATGGACTGTACAGTCCATGGAATTCTCCAGGCCAGAATATTGGAGTGAGTAGCCTTTCCTTTCTCCAGGGGATCTTCCCAACCCAGGGACCGAATCCAGGTCTCCCGCATTGCAGGCGGATTCTTTACCAGCTTAGACACAAGGGCACTGCAAATAAGATAGGGGAAAAATCTTGAAATTGTTGAGCCCCTGGAGGGGCCCTGGCCAACCAACCAAGCCCCAGGCTTAACAACATTCCAAGTTTTACAAGACAAAACAAACATCATTAACATGAAACCAGAGCTTCAGTTTTCTCACAGATTGATAGGGAGATCAGTTTAAATCCTGGGATTACAAGCAGGAACCCGAACTGCCATCTCTGAAGTCTCACCCACAGAGCAAATGCATCGCCTGGGACCTTTCCCAACTGGGACTCCAATGCGCTGTGTCACAGGAAATCCCAGGGCTCTTTGAGTCTAGATGTTGGTCAAAACCCAGTTTGGTGATCCTCTGCTGTTTCTATTTCTCTTTTCTTTTAATGTTAGTATATTGAAAGTACTGTCTACAATGCGGGAGACCTGGGTTCGAGCCCTGGGTTGGGAAGATCCCCTGGAGAAGGAAATGGCAATCCACTCCAGGACTATTGCCTAGAAAACCCGATGGACAGAGGAGCCTGGTAGGCTACAGTCCATGGGGTCGCAAAGAGTCGGACACGACTGAGCGACTTCACTATCACTATATTGAAAGCAAACTAGATAATTCTCTAATAAATATTGATATTATTTATTTGTATAGAACGACCAGCTTATTTTGTTAACAAATCCTTTGAACCTGAGATGAAAGTGAAAACTTTCAGCAGAACACTACCCACTCCAGTATTGTTGCCTGGAGAATTCCATGGACAGAGAAGCAGGGCTACAGTCCGTGGGATCACAAAGAGTTGGACATGACTGAGCAACTAACATAACAGAGAGCTAATGAAGTGTGGAAGTGGGACAAGGTGGTGCAAAATACTGCAAAATACGAGAATATTTACTCTCAGTCATTCAACATCAATGCTTTTTTTTTTTTTCTCAATAGTTTATGTATTTCTTTGGCTGCTCCGGGTCTCAGTTTCCGCCTGAGATCTTCAGTCTTACGGTGGCATGCAGGATCTTTAGTTGCAGCATGTGGATCTAGTTCTCCGACCAGGGATTGAACCCAGGCCCCCTGCATTGGGAGCGAGGAGTCTTAGCTGCTGGACTACCAGGGAAGTCTCCATTGCTGCTTCTTGCATTCACTGCACAAAGGTATTACAACATTCCAGGGCAACTAAACTAGTGGACAATATTAATGGAAATACAATAGAGGATATGCTTTCAAAAGTATCCGATCCAACAGACTCACGAAAGGCATTAACCAAGTTTTAATGAGAAGTGAGCCTGCAGTAATGTTACAAGAAATGATTATCTTCATTCCAAAAAACTGTGTGAATAACTGTCTCCACTGCAATGCAGTACTCAGAGAAGTATGTGTCACTAAAAGAACCAGTTCACAAGTAGGCTATGATCACTATTTGTGCCCAAGAGTGGCAGACATGTTAACTGTGAAACTGTCTAAAGTGAAAGTGAAGTCACTCAGTTGTGTCTGATTCTTTGTGACCCCATGGACTGTAGCCTATCACGTTCTTCCGTCCATGGGATTTTCCAGGCAAGAGTACTGGAGTGGGTTGCCATTTCCCTCTCCAGAGGATCTTCCTGACTCAGGGAATCAAACCTGGGTCTCCTGCATTGTAGGCAGATGCTTTATCATCTGAGCCACCAGGGAAGCCTTGCCAGGTGGCTCCTGGTTTCTTCCTGGGTCTGATTCCTCTCTGAGGTTCAAGTGTGGTTCATTGTCCAGTGCTCGTTCCAGGGAGAGGGAAATGGTGTCACACGCATTATGGCTTTACACAAAGGAATACATTTTTTAATAGGTTGCTGGTTTAAGATAAAATTATAGAAAGATGCTTGCTCCTTGGAAGAAGAGTTATGACCAACCTAGACAGCATATTCAAAAGCAGAGACATTACTTTGCCAACAAAGGTCCATTTAGTCAAGGCTATGGTTTTTCCTGTGGTCATGTATGGATGTGAGAGTTGGACTGTGAAGAAGGCTGAGCGCCGAAGAATTGATGCTTTTGAACTGTGGTGTTGGAGAAGATTCCTGAGACTCCCTTGGACTGCAAGGAGATCCAACCAGTCCATTCTAAAGGAGATCAACCCTGGGTGTTCTTTGGAAGGAATGATGCTAAAGCTGAAACTCCAGTACTTTGGCCCCCGCATACGAAGAGTTGACTCATTGGAAAAGACTCTGATGCTGGGAGGGATTGGGGGCAGGAGGAGAAGGGAACGACCGAGGATGAGATGGCTGGATCTGACTCGATGGACATGAGTTTGAGTGAACTCCGGGAGATGGTGATGGACAGGGAGGCCTGGCGTGCTGCGATTCATGGGGTTGCAAAGAGTCGGACATGACTGAGTGACTGAACTGAACTGAACTGATTGGTGCACTTATGCTTATAAGATAATACTTTGTAACATAACGATCCAATACATTGGCCACCTGATGCAAAGAACTGACTCCTTGGAAAAGACCCTGGTGCTGGGAAAGATTGAAGGCGGGAGGAGAAGGAAACGACAGAGGATGAGATATTGGATGGCATCACCAACCTGATGGACATGAGTCTGAGCAAACTCTGGGAGTTGGTGATGAACAGGGAAGCCTGGCGTGCTGCGGTCCATGGGATCACATAGAGTCGGACACGACTGAGCAACTGAACTGAACTGATGCTTGTAAAGAGGAGGATACCTCTGACAATGTAAATGTCCATGACATGTGATAAAGCTGCTGCTGCTGCTGCTGCTAAGTCACTTCAGTCGTGTCCGACTCTATGCAACCCCATAGACGGCAGCCCATCAGGCTCCCCCATCCCTGGGATTCTCCAGGCAAGAACACTGGAGTGGGTCCATGACACCATTTCCCTTTACCTGGAACAAGCAGGGCACAATGGACCACACTTGAACCTCAGAGAGGAATCAGACCCAGGAAGAAACCAGGAGCCACCTGGCGGGAGCCAGAAGAGGACGGAGCACAGCAGGAGGCGGCGGTGGAGAAGCCGCTGCTGAACCGGTGTGCCCTTGGCATTGCCCTACATCTGGTCTAGTCCCCAAAGCCCTGCAGGTGTGGCGGCCCACAGTTTTTAGGAAGATGGTTTCCCTATGCATGACAATTCTTTTCCACACCACAATAATAGCTAACATTTACCCAAGCAGTCTTTCTCAAGTTTTAACAGGCACATGAATCACCTGGAGAGTTTGTTAAAAGGCAGATTCTGATTTGATCGGTCTGTGTCGAGGTCCGAGATTCCCACGTTTCTATTAATGACTAGCTCATAGATGTTGTGGATTCACCTGGTCCATGGACTATATACTTTGTGACGATTACATTGTTACCGGGAGCAGGCCAGGCTTTGTGCACAGTATGTATTCACCATAGCAAACCTCCTAGGTAGGGACCACTTTGCAGGTGGGGAAACATAGGCACAGGGAGGTTCTGCAACTCGGCTAAGGTCACACAGCTAATGAGAAATAGAACCAGGATTTGTTCCCTGGCAGTCAAGTGCTAGAGTTTGACTTTTAAAAATCAGTTTTAACTCTTGGAATTATAATTCTTCATACACTTCCATCCTACAATGAAACCATATATAAAGGTTCTTCTGCCTGTAGATATTTCTTCAATACATTTACCTACCAACATTTATGAGCCAGTGGGCTTTCCTGATAGCTCAGTTGGTAAAGAATCTGCCTGCAATGCAGGAGACACCCAGTTCGATTCCTGGGTCAGATCCCCTGGAGAAAGGAAAGGCTACCCACTACAGTCTTCTGGCCTGGAGAATTGCATGAACTGTATAGTCCATGGGGTCACAAAGAGTCGGACACGACTGAGTGACTTTCACTTTCACGGAGCAAGTATTTTGAGCCAACCCCTGGGCTAGCTCCTGTGTGTAGAGAGCAAGCGCTGCCTAAAGGAGCTGGGGGAGGTAGACGGGGTAGGGGGGACAAGTGATCTGACAGCTGTAACGCAGAGTGACCCACCCTGTATCACAATACGCATTGAATAACCTCGAATTCCCAACACAGGCAGAGCTAGGTCTCACTGTTTCGTTCTGCCTCTGGTGGAAGGGAAGGGAGGAAGGGAATTAAGATTTTTTTTTCTCTAAAAGCCTAATACATGAGAGGCATTATACATGTGTTACCTCATTTAATCCTCACATCCGCCTGAAATATAGGTGATCTTCTCCCTACTTTAAAGCTGTGTCAGAGGGAGGTGGTCCCAGGCGATCCAGTGGCTAAGACTCCAAGCTCCCCATGCAGGAGGACTCAGGTTCGCTCTCTTGTCAGGGAACTAGATCCCACATGCCATAACTAAGAGTTCCCAAGCCGCAACTAAAGATCCCGCATGCTGCAACTAAGACCCAGCAGAGCCAAAAAAAATAAAGCTGTATCAGACCCTGTCCAAGGTCACAAACCTAGCCGAGTAGGAGCGGGTGTTTGAACTTATTATAACTGACTCCAAAGCTGTTAATTTCGCCCATATGCTGTTGTTCCTGTTATGTATGTATTGCTGCGAAACGATCCCAAAACTTAAAACATCACGTGATTACACTCAAGGATTCTACACGACAGGAATTCAGAAAGGTCACAGCACAGAAGGCCCTCTGCAGCCTGATGTCTGGAGGACCCACTTCTGGGGGGCTTCTTGGCTCACGGGTCTGGGGCCTGGTCAGGAAGACCTGAGGATGAGTTTGTCCCCTGTGTGGCCGCTCCGGTGTGGCAGTCTCAGGCCAGCCAGACTCTACACAATGGCCCGGCCTTCCCAGGTGGTGCAAGTGGTAAAAAATCCAGTTGCCAATGCTGGAGATAAACTAGTTTGATCCCTGGGTCAAGAAGATCCCCAGAAGAAGGAACTGGCAACTCACTCCAGTATTCTTGCCCGGGAAATCCCATGGACAGAGGAGCCTAGTGGGCTACAGTCCATTGGGTCCCAAAAGAGTCAGATACAACTGAGTGACTGAGCAGGCACACACGCACACACACGCACACACACAGTGGCCCAGGGCTCCAAGAGTGAGTGTTTTCACGAACAAGGTGGAAGCTGCATGACAGTTAACAGTCTAACTGTGGAAGTCACGGGGCACACCTTCACCTCTTGCTGCTGGTATGCCGCAGTCACAGAGACCCCCAGATTCAAGGGACAGGACATAGACCCCTACCGCCGCCTGGGGGAATCTATCCACCTTGTGACTTTGTTGTAAAACCACCACAATCACTTTCAACCAGAGGGACCACCCTCACATGTGGCCCTTGCCTTTTGGAACCACATTGAAGACTTTTAGTAACTTTTATTAAAAGTCTTCTAATAACTTTTATCAGTCTTTTAAAAAGACTTTTAATAACTCAGCCCATGAGGATGTCACCCAGCACCACATGGCTCTACTTGGGCCCCACCCGAGAGAGTGAGTTACTGATGGTGGAAGATCTCAGTGGGATCTGTTCACCTTTAATCACCCTGTAAGAGAGCTTGAAGGACCATTTTCATAGGAAACCATGGGCCTGGTAATGACACAGACTCTCCCCCATGAACACCCAGCACTGCTGTTGAATGCTGATACAGGACATGGCTGATGAGCTGTAACAGCTTCCCAGCCCCCCACATCTTCTTGAATCTGTCTCCTCACCACAGGCAGCAGTGACTCCCAGGTCAGGCATGATGGGTTAAAAGCTTCTGCATCGGGTTAGCATCATTCAGTACCCGTAAGAAGTCCTTGGCTTCCAGGGGACACTTACAGTGGGGACCCTTGGCCACCAGTAAGGAGACTGTCTCAACTTCTATAGCGTATAGTCTCCCTCCATCCTCCCTGGAACTCCACGTTCCCAAACCCATGGCTCTGAAAGCCTGACAAGGAGCCAGAGGGAGGGGTGTACCATTCACTATGGTGGACAGGCGAGAACTCAGCAGGTAACTGATGGGGAGTTGATTGGACAGGAAGCCATTTAATCAATCTGAGCAGTCGCTGCAGACTGCTCATGCAGAGCTCAATCAGAAACAACCAGAGTGTGAGACATACCTCCTTTACCGATAACTTGGTGCTTCTCCCCACGCAATGTGGACTTATATTGATTTTGGCTTAACAACCCTGATCTAATATTTAGGGCTTCTAAGAAAATGGAGTCTGTTCTTCCTTCCTTCCTCTCTTCCCTCCTCAACAATTTACTAGATAATCTAAGCACTATATCAGTGACTGAAACAGACAAAAATCCCTGCCCAGCTTTCATTAATGGTGGGAAAAGGTAAGACCCCCGAGTCAAAAAAAAAAGTAAAAGTGATAGCCGCTCAGCTGTGTCTGACTCTTTGTGACCCATGGACTGTAGCTTGCCAGGCTCCTCTGTCCGTGGAATTCTCCAGGTAAGAATACTGGGGTGAGTTGTCATTTCCTTTTCCAGTGGATATTCCCGACCCAGCGATCAAACCTGAGTCTCCCACACTGGCTATACCAAGGCAGGCTCTCTACCACCAAGCCACCAGGGCAGCCCAAACAATTTACAGATAATGCTAAAACGAGGTAAACACTATGGGAAAATTAAGATTGCAAACAAGTGCTGGCAGGATGGTAAAGCGGGACACTGAGGGGTAAGGGAGGGAATCACTGTGAAGATGATATCTGAACAAGAATGCGAAGGAAGCAAAGAAGTGATCCACGGGGCACAAAGGCATTCCAGGCAGACAGAACCACCACCTCGGGGGTGAGGGGCCGACATGACCGTAGAACAGCAAGGAGGCCAGCGTCACTGGAGAAGACTGAGCGAGAAACTGAAAATGGTCACAGAGGTGTAAAAGGGCCCACTTACGGATTCTAGCTTTTATTCTGGGAGAAAGAGGAAAGCAAGGGATTGTACGCTTTTAGTAGCAGAGTCAGATAACGTAACTTCAGCTGTCATATTGTCACCCTGGCTGCTGTACTGAGAGTGGAGTACTGAGAATGGGCTGGAGGCAGTGAGGGTGGAATCAAGGAAACCATTCACGAGGCCACTGCAGAGGCAAGACAGTGGCCAAGACGAGAGTGGTTTCTGGGCAGGTGCTGAGATGCGGTCAGATCCTGGATGCATTTTGTTGAAGGAACAGAATGTACTGCAGATGGGATGAGATGCAAGACGGGTGGCATAGAAGAGGGCTCCTAAGTTTGGGGCCGGAGCTTCTGGAAGCATGGGGTTTTCATCACCCAAGACGGGGAGAATGAGAATGGAGAGCAGATGAGGAGCTCTGTTTGGGGCATGTGGAGTTAGAGATGCCCACTGCACATCCAAGAGGAGGTGGCAGGTAGGCAGTCAGATGGTATTAACGTTAACTTTCAGAGGAACCACCTTGGACGCAGCCATTTCTAAATGCCTGAATGTTCACAGGTGGCTGCCAGCAGGAGCAGCTTTTCCTAAAGATATGAAGGTCCTGATCAATATAAGATAGCAGGTCTAAGGTCGATCCATCAACCCATCAGCATGGCCGCTTGCCACGCAGCAGTTCTGCTTCCAGCACAGGATGGGTGGAGCAGAGGCTCAGACGTGGATATTTCCTTCAAGGCATCCTTAACACCTTAGCTGACCTGACACCCGAGTTGAACCCCAATCAAGGAATTCATAGAGCTCCGCAGAGCCCAGATTATGTGCTGGGCACTGGAGTAAACACCAAGACGTGCCAAGGCACACCCAAGAGAGTCAGTCATCCACAGTTACAGGGCAAAGACATAAGTCTATGAAAATTTAAGGAGAAATCTATGAAAAGTCACTCAAAAAGTCAATGAACTAATGTTACCTGAAGGTAGAAAATCCCTAATAAATGGCTTGTTATTCAGGATGCTTATTGGAGTTCTGAGCATAAATAAGGAGGAAGTGGGTACCAGCTGGAACTTTAGGAAGCTGTCTGCTCATGGTCAAGCTCTAGAACACTCCACCTCTGTTGATCTCCTTCAGAATGGACTGGTTGGATCTCCTTGCAGTTCAAGGGACTCTCAAGAGTCTTCTCCAACACCACAGTTCAAAAGCATCAATTCTTCTGCGCGTAGCTTTCTTCACAGTCCAACGCTCACATCCAAAGCAGCCAATTTGGTTGGACTTTCCTACTTTTTCCTAGATGGGCTTCCCTTGTGGCTCAGTTGGTAAAGAATCCACCTGCAATGCAGGAGACCAGGGTTCAATCACTGGGTTGGGAAGATCCCCTGGAGAAGGGAACGGCTACCCACTCCAGTATTCTGTCCTGGAGAATTCCATGAACGGTACAGTCCATGGGGTCACAAAGTTGGACACGACTGAGTGACTTTCATTTCCACTACTTTTTTCTTTCCTACTTTTGATGCATTCAGATGCTCTAAGTTTTTTAATCAGGCTGCTTATGCTTAATAACCTGACAAAATCAGTCCCCACCCCACCCCAGACTACTTTCACATCTTTCTCCTAGAAAGATCTTTTTACTAGAGAGCTCTATTTTTTCTGACCTCCTAAATACAAAGCATATATTGAAATATGTTAACTACAGTTCTTTGAAGGGATAGGGGTGACAATTTCATGTAAACTTATGTCTCCTGGGCTCAATGTATTGGACCTAAGCAGAACCCTATGGCTGTAACAACCCTATAATCCCTGAAAGTGAAAGTAGCTTTAGTCGTGTCTGACTCTTTGCCACCCCATGGACTGTAGACCTTCAGGCTCCTCTCTTCATGGAGTTCTCCAGCCAAGAGTACTGGAGTGGGTTGCCATTTCCTTCTCCAGGGGATCTTCCTGATCCAGGGGCCGAACCCAGGTCTCCCACATTGCAGGTGGATCCTTTACCGTCTGAGCCACAGCCCTATAGTCCCTAACATGTCAGAATCAGAGACAAGGTCACAGCAGCCTCCCGCCTTCCTCCTTTCATGCCTGATTAAAGAGATTGGTTGACACTGAGTTTTTTTAAGGGTGAAGAAACAAATCTGCCCAAGATCACAGACTAAGTGAAACCACTAAAATCTGAACCGAGGTTTGTATGACTCCAAAATCCATTCCCTCTCTCCTCTTTTTCCTTGTGGAGAACACACCCAGATCAACCACCTTTGCAACCAGTATTTCTCCCACAATCAGTCAAACTGAGAAGCAGTGACAGGTCTCTCACTTCCTCTGCTCCAGGTCAATCCAGAATCAAATTTGACGGCAAGTTTCTGTGTGCTGAAGAGCGCTTATCTTACACACACCAAAAATAGTGCAGAAGAAATTAAATGACTCTATCTCATGAGGGGAAGGGAGGGAGTCCCACAGAGCTGCCTCTGGTGAGCACTTAATCAATGGAGGGTACAGACAATGTTTACAAATACATTCTTATTTGTCACCCTTTGCAATCATGGTTTCATGCAACCCTTTAAATCACTATGAATTAAATCTGTCCTGAAGCCTTGCCTTGGGTCAACTGAACAGCATCACTGGTATAATCTTGGAACCTGGCAGGTGGATGGGGGAGGAGGTGGGGAGGAAAGCAGAGAAAAATGGATGGAACAGTCACGGAAGTCAAGAAAACAACTGGCTAAATTGAGTGCTTTCTAATCTAACGTATTTAAGTCAGACTCAATAAAGCTTGGCACTGATCCCTGTGCACTGTGCTACCAAGATCTAGGCAGATTCTGATTAGTGGTCGCTTTCTGAAATCCCCTTTCTCACAGTGGTTCAGACTGAGCCTCATGGAGGTCATTAATGCTGTTTGCTGGTGATAGCTTGCTCTCTGCAGCCCCCTTCAGCACATATAGGAATTGCACTGTCTGGTCTGTGGTTGGTGGGGCCATGAGACCAGTTCCAGCCCTTGAATATGTTTCTTCCAGGCAGAAACTGTAATTGCAGGTGCAAAAACTTCCAGAGCATTCTTTTTCTCTGGTGTGGAAAAAGTGAAAGTGAAACTGTTAGTCCCTCAATCGTATCTGACTCTGCAACCTCACAGGCTGTAGCCCACCAGACTCCTCTGTCCATGTGATTCTCCAGCAAGAATATTGGAGTGGTTGCCATTTTCTTCTCCCGGGGATTGAACCCAGGTCTCCTGCACTCCAGGCAGATTCTTTACTGCCTGAAGCACCAGGAAAGCATTCCTCCGGTGTGGCAACTGTCAACTTCCACTGCTCTTGACATCCAGAGTTCCTGAATAGCTGCACAGACCCCTTGGCAACCTGTGTTAGGCATGTATCATTTGAGTATCTAACTATATGCCCATGCCCATGGGTCATGCATGAAAAAGAAATCTTTATTAGTTAAAGCCACTGAGATTTGGAAGTTTTGTTACCTCAGCATATTCTAGCTTATTCTGATTAACTCAGCAACCAAGATTTTGAGTCAGGAACAAGCAAGGGAACTGGGAACTTTGAGATGGTAGGAAAGCATTGTTGGCATCACCTTTAAGGTATTATAGACCCCTAAGACTTCTGGGGAGCGGTGCCTGCGGGGGCACAGGAGGGCCTAGAGGAGCTATTCCACGTTCAAAGTCAGGAGGGGCGGCAGTGAGGAGATACCCTTCGTCTCAGGTAAGGAACAATGGCACCCCACACCAGTACTCTTGCCTGGAAAATCCCATGAACGGAGGAGCCTGGTAGGCTGCAGTCTATGGGGTTGCTAGGAGTCAGACATGACTGAGCGACTTCACTTTCACACATTGGAGAAGGAAATGGCAACCCACTCCAGTGTTCCTGCCTGGAGAATCCCAGGGACAGCAGAGACTGGTGGGCTGCCATCTATGGGGTCGCACAGAGTCAGACACAACTGAAGCGACTTAGCAGCAGCAGTAGCAGCAAAGTAAGGAGCAGCGGCTGCACTTTGCTGGAGCAGCCATGAAGAGATACCCCATGTCCAAGGTAAGAGAAACCCAAGTAAGACGGTAGGTGTTGCAAGAGGGCATCAGAGGGCAGACACACTGAAACCATAATCACAGAAAACTAGTCAATCTAATCACACTAGGACCACAGCCTTGTCTAACTCAATGAAACTAAGCCATGCCCATGGGGCCACCCAAGACGGGCGGGTCATGGTGGAGAGGTCTGACAGAATGTGGTCCACTGGAGAAGGGAATGGCAAACCACTTCAGTATTCTTGCCTTGAGAACCCCATGAACAGTATGAAAAGGCAAAATGAAATGGGAATCCCAGACCACCTGACCTGCCTCTTAAGAAACCTATATGCAGGTCAGGAAGCAACAGTTAGAACTGGACATGGAACAACAGACTGGTTCCAAATAGGAAAAGGAGTACGTCAAGGCTGGATATTGTCACCCTGCTTATTTAACTTATATGCAGAGTACATCATGAGAAACGCTGGGCTGGAAGAAACACAAGCTGGAATCAAGATTGCTGGGAGAAATATCAATAACCTCAGATATGCAGATGACACCACCCTAATGGCAGAAAGTGAAGAGGAACTAAAAAGCCTCTTGATGAAAGTGAAAGTGGAGAGTGAAAAAGTTGGCTTAAAGCTCAACATTCAGAAAACGAAGATCATGGCATCAGGTCCCATCACTTCATGGGAAAACAGTGGAAACAGTGTCAGACTTTATTTGTTTGGGCTCCAAAATCACTGCAGATGGTGACTGCAGCCATGAAATTAAAAGATACTTACTCCTTGGAAGAAAAGTTATGACCAACCTAGGTAGCATATTGAAAAGCAGAAACATTACTTTGCCAACTAAGGTCCATCTAGTCAAGGCAATGGTTTTTCCAGTGGTCATGTATGGATGTGAGAGTTGGACTGTGAAGAAGGCCGAGTGCCAAAGAATTGATGCTTTTGCACTGTGGTGTTGGAGAAGACTCTTGAGAGTCCCTTGGACTGCAAGGAGATACAACCAATCCATTCCGAAGGAGATCAGCCCCTGGAATTTCTTTGGAAGGAATGATGCTGAAGCTGAAACTCCAGTACTTTGGCCACCTCGTGCAAAGAGTTGACTCATTGGAAAAGGCTCTGATGCTGGGAGGGATTAGGGGGTTGTAGCCATGCATTCCAGGAAACAAACTCACTCAGAAGGACAATGCAGATTGTGGAGTGCAGTTTATTACACCGGCGGGCCCAAGGCAGAGTCTCCTCTTAGCCAAGGACCCCGACCAGCATTTGTGAAAATCTTTTATACCCCATGTGTACGTGTCTGAACCCACCATTCCAAATTCCTTGAGACTTACATAAAGCAAGGAAAATGCAATCCCAATAACCCCATCATTCACGTGCTATGTGCTCATGTGCTCAACCAGTCAAACAGTTAGCCAATAATCAATAAACCCGAGGTTACACTCCGATAGATACAGCAAAATTTATGGCCTGTCTGGAGGAAGGGGTGATAGTGTGTTTTCTCTTAGGCGATGAGTAACCTAGATACGATCTTCAAGGTTCCCCGGTCTGGAGGGGGTCTTATCCTTCTGTTGTTGTTTTCATAGGTACTAAACACAGAGTTCAGAGTCCATTGGAAAGATGGCCGAGCATGATCAGCATGAACAGGCCTAAAATGGAGTCCAGGCCCTATGAATTCCTTCTTCAAGGGCAGGAGGAGAAGGGGACGACAGAGGATGAGATGGCTGGATGGCATCACTCACTGGATGGACGTGAGTCTGAGTGAACTCTGGGAGTTGGTGATGGACAGGGAGGCCTGGCGTGCTGCGATTCATGGGGTCGCAAAGAGTCGGACATGACTGAGCGACTGAACCGAACTGAACTGAAGACTTTTGGTGTCCCCAGATAAACCTCTATTCCTGGAATGCTGCAATATGATGATCTTAAAGCCTTGCTTAAGCCTATTTGAGTTTACAAACCCTTTCATGATTCTAGAAGGCATGACTTTCAGTACGTGATATATACAACAGCTCTCTGCAGGGATACTCAATAAACATCAATACAGACTGAAAATGAAGTGACTGGTGGGGCAATAGTGGAGCTGCCCTTCCCTCTGTGCCCCCCACTTTAACACAGGGTCAGGGCTGCAAAAGTGCACTCAGGCTCAATGGCTTGGCTTCAAAGCCCAACCCCACGTCATTTACTGGCTGTGGGCAAATTGCGTAATCTTAGTTGTTTTCATCCACAAAGAGAAAATCATACTACTATCTACTAATAGGATTGGTGCAAGGAATTCGTGAATCAGTATAAGTGAAGGGTTTGGAAGAATAACTGGCACACAGTAAGTACCATATCTATCTTTTGATAATATATGTTTATTATACAGATAGATAGATAATATACATATTATCAACTTGTTGTTAATATTATCATTAGTCCATTTTTCCCTGCCACTAGTGAATATTTTATTAGAGAGATAAATCTGAGGAAGCATATAAAGGCTTTTTCCTGATTGTAAAACACGTTTTTAAGTGAAAATACAGATTTTAAACATATTTTTTTCAGTCCCTAAGAATTTGCTAGCCATTCTGCTATAATCCTTTAGGTGGTAAGGCCTTGGCAGGCCTCCCTGTAAGCACTGTGCACCAGCCTGAGGGTTTCCACAATTCACAACGTCAGTGTTCACTAGTGGGCTGTTGGCCACAAGTGGCTATTATTTTTGGCTCCAGTGACCATCATTTGAAGAATTCTCCTTGCTGCCTAGCATTCACAGGCCCCCATGAATATTGAGACAGACTGAAAAGTTCAGACCCTTTGAGACGGAGGCTGTATGTTTAACTTCTAACTGGGCTCAGGGCTCCATTTTGCTGAATGATAATGGGTTTGAGAGTTGTAGGGAAGGAAACTCAAGAGAGAAGCAAATGGTGCACTGACATTTTTCAGGTAATGCTCAGTCCCACTTGACTTTCCAAGTAGCTGTCACCAAACACCAAAGCATCTAATATGCTGGGAGGAACTCCCAGGGCTTGGTGTGCTCACCAACATAAGCGCTGGGAGAACACTGAGCTTCTCTCGCTAGCCCTCCAGCTGCTCTCGGAGGGGCTAAGGACCCACAGATCAGCTTTGAGCACGTGGAGGCCTGGCAGCCAGAACTGTGCCAGGAAGCTCTGGCAGGCAACCATGCCTGCACCCTCGGTTCCACTCAACTCCTCCAGTCTAGGTCTCTTGCCCAAACGTGAATCTGCTCTACAAGTTACACCGAAAAAGGAAGAAAATACACTAACCTTTATTTTGTGCCTGGGAAGTCTGGAGGACTCTGCTTACTTATTTTAAGTCAGAGGGATTGAGGTAAAATGTACATCCAATAGGGCTTTCCAGGTGGCGCTAGTGGTAAGGAACCTGCTTGCCAACGCACGTGATGTAAGAGACGTGGGTTCAATCCCTGGGTCAGGAAGATCCCCTGGAGGAGGGCACGGCCATCCACTCCAGTATTCTAGTTTGGATTGTTAACATTTGGGTTGTTGGCTTCTCTGTGTAGCATCCACCTGTGCTGTTTTTAGCTCCTCCCTGCCCATGGAACTAGCCCTGATATTTTACTTCTAGGGCAGACCATCACCAGAAGGCCACAATCAACTTGTATCCTTGATTCAATCAGGACCCATAGTGATAGAGCAGGGAAGAATGATCCTGAGATGAACAACTGAAGGGAATTCTGAGGAGGGCACCATGCCACCTCAGGGTGAACTTCTGGTCTTCAGTGAACACTGCAGAAGAGGGATCACAAAGTCCTGTTGTGTAGGAGGTGTGAGTGATGTTTACAAAGACAAACTTGCCAAGAGTCAGAAGTCTAGACTCCTTTACCATTCACCTACCTGCTGCTGCCCTCACTCCCTGCTTCCATGACAGGTGTTTCAGCTACAACAGAATATTTAACAGCGGTTCAAAATAGGAAAGTTCTTTTTCACATAAAAAGAGGCTCAGGGATAGTGAGTCCAGGGCTATAGAGTGATTCAACAATGACATTAAGGAGTCAGACTCCACTCAGCTTTCCTTTCACCTTCCAGAGCAAGTTGGCACACTGCCTCATGGTTGTAGATGGCTGTTTTAGCTCCAACATCATGTCTACCTTCAAGATGGGAAGAAGAAAAGGGTAGGAACTAGCTTCAGTTTCATCCCTGTGGTACAAAATGTGGAACAGATGCCCACTCCTCACACTTGCGAAAGAAGGGTCATATTTCAGAGAGGTGGGTACCTTCTTCTCCTAAGTCCACAGGCCTTGATTCAGGGCTTCATCAGCTGGGAACCTTTCTGAAATTTTTCTCTTCAGAGGGCTCTTTTTTGTAATATACACAAAAGCACTGTCTATGCTGGTGGACTGGGACCTAGTAGCCTTGGTTGCAGGGCCTCTGCTTCACACCCTCCAAGATGCCCCAGGCAGCTGTAATGCTCACTTTTCCTGTAAAAGTGACCAACAGTTTGGAAAGCAGTGCCTGGGGTTAGAGTGTATAGCTCACAGTGGGTCAGCCCTGCATGATTTCCTAGCCCTGTGCTCATCCTGATCCCTGTCTCTTTCCCACAAACATCACCACCAACAGCAGCAGCATCCAGAAACACAACAGGTTCTTACTGATCCTTATAACAGCAATTCATTCCCACCAAAATCTTAGCAGATAATGACCAAGAATTATTGAGAGTCCCTGATACTAAGAGGCCACCATGGAAGTAGCAGAGCTTTTCCTGGAGCTCCAGGGCCAAGGGCAGTGATGGGGCTGAGAGAGGGCGGCCCGAGGCAGGCTGTCTCACTCCTGCTACCCCACTGCTAATTCTGGTTCGGTCCCAGAGATCAGATGAGGTTTTCTGCCACCCGCCCCTCCCCTGCCCACTCTGAGCGGGAAGCGGGACCCATTCCACAAATACAACTCTCACAAATGGCATTTCTGGCTGGGAAAACTGCCCTGCAGCAAAAAGAGCTGGAGCTAATTTAGTGCTCACTTCTCATCAGCTGAAATGTTTTTATTTTGGGCGAGAATTGGTGAGCCATAATTATTATTGATCTCTGTGACAGCAATCAGAGAAAGCGTTCGTGTACCCTCGAAAGAGCAGGACCAGAAATAGATGCAATGTGTGTCTCTCTCAACCAGTCAGAGCTTCTACTTGCTCTAAATTGATTTTAGAGCTGACGTGCCATTTAAAGAAAAATAATGATAATAAAGTTCTACAGAGTGAATCTGGACATCCTAATCCCTCCCCGGTCAGTATTTATGGAGCACTCACTGAGGTCCTAGCTATACAGTCTTAGAGAACGGTCTTACCTGACTTTCAACAGATGGATGTTAATGGGATATTTATTTACAGAGTAAAATTAAATTGGAGCTGCATCTTAATGCACAATTTACATAATCAGCTTTGTTCTGAGCTGATGAGCTGTTTTCAATAGCACTTGGGACCCTTCAGTCACAGCTGCCTCAAAGCCACAGCCACTGAGAATGGAGATTAAACAGCTTCCTCAAGCCAGAAGTCTTGATGAGGATCTATTCTCCCATCCCAGAGACCTCATCATCTCTCTAGACACTGGCAAAGGATCAAAGATCCATGTTCATTTCTTGCCACCATTTGGCATCAAAAGACAGACATTCAGTCTGCATTTGGAAACCATTACAGTCATGGATAATCTCACCTTCACGTCTGTAAAGTTTATGGCATTTCAATTTCTTAATACCTCACACTCCAAACAACACACATAATTACCAATGAACCACACCGTGTGCTTGGGCAGCCTGGAGCAAATCTAATGATGAATTTCATTGTAATGCCTGTGCACAGAAAGCTGGTTTCCAGGGAGAGCTGATCATAGCAAGCGAGATTCAGAGCCTGGAGGGATATAGGCAGTAAATGCTCAAGGGGAGAGAACTGAATTCTCAATAAGGACCTGTCATCTCCTTACCTGACCCCAGCCCAATGGCAGTGCGTTGACCAAATACTTCCTTGTCTTTCCAACCCATCTGATCTGCCCCAGCTCCCTAGTGGATGGCATTGCGCCTGAGAGAAGTCACAGCAATGAACACTTCCTGAAAACTCAAGCTCTTTCAGTGTGCTTTGTTCAGTCCTTAAGAGATAGCAGTTATCACTGGCCCTTACCATCCTTTACAGATGAGACAATTGAGTCCTAGAAAAGGTAAGTAATTAGCCCCCAACCCCCTAGTGCATTAAATCAAGTAACCAGAATGTGACCCCAGTCTGTCTGTCTCCAGAACACAAGGCCCTTACCCTGCTGGGCACAGGCTCTTGGAGCAAACAGCACAGAGAGTTCCTCTAGCAGACCTGAGGTTCCCAGAACAGAAATCAGACGAGGCTTAAAAATAAGACTTCTATTACCCAGGGCTATATTTGCTAACCTTGATTCTTACCTTGGGCAAACAAAAAATTCTTATAGGAAAGGTTGATGTAAATTATTTATTTATCTGTTCATTCATTTATTCATTACAGAATAGGTCAAAGTCATAGCCCCTGGGGAACAAGCAATATGCACCACTGGGATCTCTACAAATTTGGGGTTTTGTGATGTCATCTGGTTACCTAAATAAACTTCAGTTCTAACAGAAAGATCTGTATATAGGAAACACTCCTAAAATGCGGGAAGAGAAATACTCACCTGGTGAGGTGGTGGCTGGCAGGGGTTTCTATAGATTCTTCCACTCTCTAGGCATAAGACCCATGTGGACCTGTGTTTCCGGATGGGATACGTGGCTATCGACATCCGTTCACTCTTAAAAGCCTAACTCAGTTCCACTGCGGACTCCACACTCGCTCTAGGATGATTCAGAAACAAACAGATGAGAGCAGGAAGGTGCTCAGTTTCCCCAGGGTGTCCAGGAAGGTGAGCCCCGCACAAGATACAAAATGAGGAAAGGTCAGACTCTGATTTCTCACTCAGGTACCCTTCCATGAGCCCGTCTGCGGGGGACCCACGGTCTTCAGCTAAACGTCCTTCACCCTGTGGTGCTCCACGTGTCAGACCACTCCTGCCTCTTACTGCTTTACTAGAATTGGCTTCATCAGTCCCCTTCCCCGAGGATTCTGCTCTCCATCCTCTGATAGTGGGCACTAAAAGTTCAGGTGGCCTTTTGCAGAGACAGTTTTCATTAGGAGCCCTCGTGGGTTTCCCAGGTGGCTCAGTGGTAAAGAATCCACCTGCCTTTACAGGACACCTGGGTCCAATCCCTGGCTCAGGAAGATCCCCTGAAGAAGTAAATGGCAACCCACTCCAGTCTTCTTGCCTGGAGAATCCCATGGACAGAGGAGCCTGGTGGGCTATAGTCCACGGGGTTGCAAAAGAGTTGGACACGACTGAGTGATTCAACAACAACAACAGCAACAAGAGATCCAGTGCTTAAATCTCAGTTGTGTTTCTAGATTTCAGGTGTCGATTTCAGGCCAAAGCAGCAACTTGAGTGAATGAGAAAAAAAGAGAGAGAGATGACCACTGCAGGAGATTGGATGGTGGCCCCCCCAAAATATATGTATGTGTTCTAACCCCCAGAAACTGTGAAGGTGACCTTATTTCAAAAAGGAGTCTTTATAAGTATAATTAAGTTAGGATCCCAGGAGAAAATCTTCCTGGATTACCCGGAGGGCTCCTACATACAATAACAATCCTTACAATACATAGAAGGCTGAGGGCCGAAGAATTGATGCTTCAGAACTGTGGTGCTGGAGAAGACTCTTGAGAGTCCCTTGAACAGCAAGAAGATCAAACCAGTCAATCCTAAAGGAAATCAACCCAGTGAATATTCACTGGAAGGACGGATGCTGAAGCTGAAGCTGCAATACTTTGGCCACTTGATGCGAAGAACTGACTCCTTAGAAAAGACCCTGATGCTGGGAAAGATCGAAGGCAGGAGAAGGGGATAACAGAGGACGAGATTGTTGGATGGCATCATTGACTCAATGCACATGAGTTTGAGCAAGCTCTGGAATGTGGTGAAGGACAGGGGAGCCTGGCGTGCTGCAGTCCGTGGGGTCGCAGAGTCGGACACGACTGAGGGACTGGACGATAACATGAGAAACAGAAAAGGAGACGCAGACGCAGAGGAGAGCACCATGGAAAGATGGAGGAGGGGTGGAATGATGAAGTCACAAGCCAAGAAGCGCCTGGAGCCACCAGAACCTGGAAAAGGCCAGGAAGAATCTTCCCCTCTTGAGCTTTCAGAGTTTAGACACACACTTGGACAGCTGTCTCCCTGGTGGCAGCCCCGTATTCTTTGTGGCATGCTTCTCTACCAAACTCACACGGCTATGGTGGGAAGAAAGTATGTTAGTCATTTAGTTCTGTCTGACTCTTGGCGACCCTGTAGACTATAGCCCTGCAGGCTCCTCTGTCCAGGGGATTCTCTAGGCAAGAACACTGGAGTGGGTTGCCATTCCCTTCTCCAGGGGATCTTCCTGATGGAACCTGGGTCTCCCACATGGCAGGCAGATTCTTTACCATCTGAGCAACCAGGGGAGCCCATGGTGGGAAGAAGGTGGGGAGCAGATACCAATATTCTTGCGACCCCAGATTGGGAGGGTGGATCCTGAGAAATAAAATATCTAGCACCAGGACCTTAAGAGAGAAAGTCACAATTTCCTAAGATACTGGAGAAAAGGTTTAACATACAGAAGGGATTAATGGGATCAAGAAATAATGGAATTAAAATGAGAAAAGGCATGCTTGGGCAAATTCAAGACTGTAAGAACTAAAATTAGACTGCGCAATGATTTCTATAGGTGGATGATGGAAGACTTGTCACTCAGCACATTTAAGGCTAAATCAGTCTGCAGGAGACAAATAGGAGATGTGAGATGCCTCACCCAGGCCATTATTCAAATGATTCAGAAAGAAAAAGAAAACCACTCTTTGGGACTAAAACAGTTTTCTCGTCTGAAAAAAAAATCTGCATTTGATCTTCATGGGGATGGAATTTACCTGGCAATTGCTTGCCTACTTTTTTGTATAAACCCAGATTTAAAAATGCATTTAACTTTCTCTGGAGTACCTCGTCGAGGTCAGGAAAACATGCTCTGCCAGCAAGACAATCAAATCACCATAAAGACAATTTCAACAGATTCCAAGAGCTCTGGGAGCCAAAAGTCTCTGTCTAGGGTGCTCTGAGAGGTGAAATGCAGGCAGAGGGAGTCTGTGGGCAGGGCCCATGGCTCCCATGCAGCCGCATCATCTTTCTCCACCCCCCTCAACCACACAACAGGGGGGATTATTCTGAGGGCCATGATGCCATTGCTTGGAGGATCCCAGCCCTGGGGAGTCATCTGACCAACCTCCTGGGCCACAGCGGGCTCCTCTGTGGGAGGAGGCGGGAGGGGGAGTGACCCCTCCCCGCCCCATCCTCCCAGAATTCAGTCCCGATTGTCCTCCCCACTGAGGCTGAGCCAGGGACTGTTCTTTGCCTTCCTCAAAATCAGATTTTACCCATGCTTTGCACAAGCTCCTTTACGGGAATGGGCAATTGCCATCAGCAAGGAGTGCTCTTCCGTTCTGCTTGCTTGACTCACGTGTTTGCCTGCCAGCCCCTGCTGCCATTCTGAGCCCGCCTCCACTCACCTGCCTGGATGCTCAGCTCAGCCACACTGGCATTCTGCCTCGGGGCCTTTGAATATGCCATTCCCCTCCCGGGGAAAGTGGCCCCTGCCCATCTCTAACTCTGCAGCTCCCCCTCTGCATTCTGATCTCGGCTCGGGCATCTCAAAGGCGCCTTTCAGTCCGCTTTCCAGTCTGCACAGGAGGACCTTGGAAGTTGTCCGTCCTTACAAGGAAAAACTTTACAATCTGAAAACCAACAGCTCTTCTGTGTCTGCCAAGAACTGAGGTCACAGGGAAAACCACCGCCCCTGAACTGCAGAGACAGAGAGAGGATAACAGAGAACCACAACTTACTGGAGCAGAAACGCCTCTGAGAACCAGTGCTGAGAGAGGAATCTCTGAGCCGCAACTGGTAAGTCGCTGGAGGCTCTGAGTGGATGACTCTGAGACGGACCCAGTCTTGGGGGAACCCTCACACTTTCCTGAGTTTCAGGAGCTCTTGCAGATTTTCCTGGTGAAGATCAAAGAAAAATCCTCTCCCACTTCCAGCAGGGAGAAGGGAAAGGTAGCCACTGTGAAATACACTAGAACACTCTGTTCTTAAGGAGGTCTGCCCTCAGGAGGGACTGTTTCACCAGGACCTAACCTGCTGGGGTTTTACCAGAGCCCAGCCTACCTTGGGGAAGGGAAATACTCAACTGCAGCCCCCTCTAGCCATCCTGTCCCACCTAAAGAGAGGGGGGCGAGACACTCTTGTGAAGGTCATACCCCAGAATCGCCAACAGGCTGACACTAGGGTAATAGAGTGCTTCCTCTCTCCACACCTTCACAATGCATCAGCAAACACATCACATCCCATATCACATCTCATCCCACATCACATCACATCACATATCACATCATGTCACAAACCACATCACATCATATAAACATCACATCACACACCACATCGCATCATATAAACATCACATCACATACCACATCACATCATATAAACATCACATCACATATCGCATCAATTTCACACCACATATCATATCATATAAACATCACATCACATCAATATCACATCGATATCAGATCGATATCACATCAATATCACATCACATATCACATCAATATCACACCTTCCTAACATCAGTATACACATTGTATATAAACAGGGGATAACAACAAAGAATATCACATCCCACACCTTATTTAAGAAGTCTCAAAGAGGCCTTTCCTGACAATACTGTCTCAAACCATACACAATCTTCAAGTCCACTAGCTTATTTCCTATTTCTTACTCCATAGCATTTAGCACTACAACTGAAGTGACTTAGCAGCAGCAGCAAGATCACTTAGAGTAGGAAATGGCAACTCACTTGAGTATTCTTTCCTGGAAATGTTCATGGACAGAGGAGCCTATAGTCCACGGGATTGCAAAAGAGTTGAACATAACCGAGTACACACAAGATCACCCTGTTTTATATGATTACTTGTTTGTTTCTCCACTGGAATATAAACTCCATGACTACCCTGCTCCTCAGTGAAACTCCAGTGCCTATAACAAAGCTGAAACAGACTTAGGCGTTGAGAAAATATTTGATGAGTGATTGAATAACTGAATAAATATAAGCTCATTGATATATGCCTCACTAGCACATTTATCGGAGAAGGCAATGGCACCCCACTCCAGTCCTCTTGCCTGGAAAATCCCATGGATGGAGGAGCCTGGTGGGCTGCAGTCCATGGGGTCGCAAAGAGTCAGACACGACTGAGCGACTTCACTTTCACTTTTCACTTTCATGCATTGGAGAAGGAAATGGCAACCCACTCCAGTGTTCTTGCCTGGAGAATCCCAGGGACGGGGTAGCCTGGCGGGCTGCCATCTGTGGGGTCACGCAGGGTCGGACACGACTGAAGTGACTTAGCAGCAGCAGCAGCAGCGCATATATGCCTTTCTCACTCACAACGTATATTTTGATCAGTTCCTCTTCTTTGTTTTGAATATTTTTAAGATGTTTTTCATTTTTCTTGGAAAAAATATATGTATATACACACACATATAAAATGTTTGTGGGGGTGGAGAAAGAGAGGGTGGGAGATGTGGAAAGAGTAACATGGAAATTTATATGGGAATTTGCTGTATGACTCAGGGAATTCAAACCAAGGCTGATAACAACCTAGAGGAGTGGGATGGAGAGGGAGGTGGGAGGGATGTTCAAGTGGGAGCGGACATGGATAAACCTATGGCTGATTCATGCTGATGTTTGGTAGAAACCAATGCAATATTGCAAAGCAATTATCCTTCAATTAAAAATAAATAAATAAAAAAAACAAAAATGTATGTATAGATATGTATATACCTTATGTGTACACTGTACACATAAATGTATGTATAGATATGTATATACCTTATGTGTACACTGTACTCCAGCTCATTGTGATGAACGAAAACTTAACACGGCTATTACCTACACATGATCTCCAAAACTGTTTTCATATTGAGAGATGTCAGTCACAGCCACTGGGCAGTCTCCATTTTATTCACAGACACGCAGAAAGAAGAATGTTAGTAGCTTGGAGTAAGATTTAGCTTAGAGTAAGATTTCTGGTTACTTTCCCCGTCATATCCATAATAATATTTTTTGTCATAGTGCCACTTGCTCTGTTTAAAATAGATTTTTTTTTTTCAATACATTGCAGTATACCAATTCTTGGATAGTAAAATTTGTTAAGTTGGAGAATGCCTAGTTAGTTTGAACATTAGCAAAGCCTGGTTCCCCTGGTGACTCAGCAGTTAAGAGTCCAGTTGCCAGTGTAGGAGACATGAGTTTGATCCCTGGGTCAGGAAGATCCCCTAGAGAAGGAAATGGCAATCCACTCTAGTATTCTTGCTTGGGAAATCCCATAGACAGAGGAGCCTGGCAGGCTACAGTCCATGGGGTCGCAAAGAGTCAAACATGACTTAGCAACTAAATATCAACAACAGTGGAGACCCCAAGATCAGGAAGATGTTAGGCTGTGATAATCACATTCCCTTGCTGACACTGTAAGGATCTGCTGAACCGAGCAGACGGTGTATGGACATGCTCTCTGGTTATACCATCCCGCAGTATACGACACTCATCCAGGTATGCTAACTCCTCCCTACCAAGAGGGCCCCTTCATCACAACTCACTGCTGTACTCTCTCTGTCCTCTTTGTGATTCAAATACCCAGAGCATCACTGCCTCCCTCATTGACCTTTGCTCCGCTAAGAAAGATCAGGAAAGTAAAGAGGCCACTGTGACTCAACCATGCTGTCCTACTAAGGCTGTCCGTGGAGAACATCTCCATCGTGAAGACCTCAGGACATAGAGCCCTACTTCTGCAGCTGCTGGGTTTCACAAGTCAGGTTTCTAAAGGGAGCACGTCCTCCAAACTCGACTGTGTATGTATGTATGGGTGTGTTCCAAATCAAGACGTGGGACTTCCCTGGTGGTCAAGTGGCTGAGAATCCGCCTGCCAATGCAGGGGACACAGGTTTGATCCCTGGTCCAGGAGGATTCTGCATCCTGAGGGGCAGCTAAGCCCACCACACCCTAGAGAACGTGCTCTGCAACGAGGGAAGCCACCAGAGAGAGAAGCTCACACACCGCAACTAGAGAGCAGCCCCGGCTCACCGCAACTAGAGCAAGCCCGCGTGCAGCAGCAAAGATCCAGCACAGCCAAAAATAAACAAACGGAATGCTTAAAATAAAAAACCCAAGATCTGAGACTTTTATACGTTGTCTCTCCAGCTAGCAGCAACGTTCTCTAATCTGGACTCCATACCAGTCTCTTTACACATATGTAATCTAGGAAGTGGTTATTTTCTGCCAACTAATAGTCTACAAACCTTAACAACTAAACTAACACGAAACTCTGAGGGGGGAGCGGCAGAGGTGATGACAGAGACCCCAGCGTGTCTCAGCGTTGGGCGGTTTCCTGTCTGATGTAGCAATTCTCACTTCTCTGCCCTCCTCCTTGCGTGGCTTGTTTCTCATCTGCTGCTGTTAAACACAATAAGACTGCTGAGATCAGAGAAGAGTACTCAACCATAACAGCTTTTGGGGCCACTGACTTCAGCATTCTGATCTTTTGGACTTGACATAATCCAGTGCTGGGGGACTCTTTTGAGATCAGACCTCATTAGCAAAGGGCAGGAAAGCTTTGGGTTTTTAGCTACACTGTCAGCAGATGAATGTGTGTTGAACCTCTCTTCCGAGTTGTCTCATGAGTTGCTTATTTACTGAGCACCTACTGTGTGCCAGACACCAAGCCAAACAGGAGGAATTCTTAGATGATTAAAATTGTCCT
This sequence comes from Cephalophus harveyi, assembly GCA_006410635.1. Taxonomy (NCBI): domain Eukaryota; kingdom Metazoa; phylum Chordata; class Mammalia; order Artiodactyla; family Bovidae; genus Cephalophus; species Cephalophus harveyi. Next base: position 159,704 of record SJYT01081783.1, read on the forward strand.
GAAGGAATTCTCAGGCTGGGAGGAAAGACAGATACAAAACCAAATTACATGGTAGTATGGAGATTGAAGACTGTGAAGAAGGCTGAGCACCGAAGAATTGATGCTTCTGAACTGTGGTGTTGGAGAAGACTCTTGAGAGTCCCTTGGACTGCAAGGAGATCCAACCAGTCCATTCTGAAGGAGATCAACCCTGGGATTTCTTTGGAAGGAATGATGCTAAAGCTGAAACTCTAGTACTTTGGCCACCTTATGTGAAGAGTTGACTCATTGGAAAAGACTTTGATGCTGGGAGGGATTGGGGGCAGGAGGAGAAGGGGATGACAGAGGATGAGATGGCTGGATGGCATCACGGACTCAATGGACGTGAATCTGAGTGAACTCTGGGAGTTGGTGATGGACAGGGAGGCCTGGCATGCTGTGATTCATGGGGTCACAAAGAGTCGGACACGACTGAGCGACTGAACTGAACTGATGGTGAATGATTTGATAAAGGGATATTCATGGGGAATTCCCTGGTGGTCCAGTAGTTAGTACTCCAAGCTCTCATTGCTTAAACTGTGTAGCTTGGCCAAAACATTTAAGGAAAAAACAACAATAACAACAAAAAACTCATGGCCAAGGGTTCAGTAAGGATACAAAAGATGGTCATTGGCCTAAACTTGAATTTCCAAGAAGGCTTCTTAATACAAATGATTCTTGAATTGAGTCTTAGAGGGTGATTGAGAATTGCAAGACACAAAGGCATACAAGATACAAAAGAATGTTTCAGGTACAGAGAACTGTGTGGGCAAAGAATGATACCAAGACAGGAGCTTGGAGTTTATTTCAGAAGGTTTTTTGCATCATGGTATGGGCTACAGTCCATAGGGTCACAGAGTCAGACATGACAGAAGGGACTTGGCCTGCACACACGCGTGGTAAATGACATCTGTGTGAAATACAGGGCTTCTCTGGTAGCTCAGCTGGTAAAGAATCTGCCTGCAATGTGGGAGACCTGGGTTTGATCCCTGGATTGGGAAGATCTCCTGGAGAAGGGAATGGCTACCCACTCTGGTGTTCTGGTCTGGAGAATTCTATGGACTATATAGGGGTAAATAAATGAGGCTGCTCACGACTAGGCCATCCATGGAGCCAAAGAGATCAATATTTCTGCACACATGTAATACAACCCAGCATACTGGTGGTAGGAACCACTGAAAGAAATAAGGACCCACTAAAAGCTCTGAAGGAGGCTTATGAAATAGTCAGGATTGTAGTTTAAATGGCTCACTGACTACAGAACTTTCTAGGTGATGCTAGTGGTAAAGAATCCATCTGCCAATGCAGGAGACGTAAGAGACTCAGGTTTGATCCCTGGGTTGGGAAGATCCCTTGGAGGAGGAAATGGCAACCCACTCCAGTATCCTTGCCTGAAGAATTCCATAGACAGAGGAGCCTGGCAGGCTACAGTCCACCAGGTCACAAAGAGTTGGACACGACTCAGCAACTGAGCACACACTCTGGCTACAGTGCAGAAAGGATTTACCGAGGATCTGACCACAACAGATTAGGCATCGTCTGATGAGGACCAGAGCTGGGTCAGTGGTCTCACAGATAAAGAGTAAGGGCCAAGTTCAAGAAACATTAAGGAAGAAAAACTGGCCTAATTCGGTGATTTACTACATGCAGGAAAGAAGGGAGAAAACATGGTTTAACTTTCTGGTTTCTAGCCTGGATAGTGAACAATTGTGTAAATACACAAATCTACTTTGTCCAGAAGATTAAGATCTTTCCCCTTTAATCACATCACACAAAGAGAACGAGAGGGCCTGCTTGTTTGCTTTTTTAAGACTTCCGACTTCAGACAAGCAAAGAAAACACCGAGGCCTTTTGGCATCCTCTCTTCCTTCCCCAGTTCCTATCTGATTATCACAGCCAATACTCTGAAAGAGACAGAATTTTTAAAAAAAATTTTTTTAAGAAACTTGGCTTCCTGTGTGACAGCCTGATATTAAACTCTCTTTAGCTTGGGGCTACCTTTCCATCTGTCAGATCTTAGAACGTTGCAAGGGGCCTGCATAAGCAGCTTCTTTGGTTCCATTGTTCCCAAGACTTCAAGTCTCAAGATAACAGTATGGTCTCAAATCTTCCAGAGGACCTCGAGATTAATAAAGCTAGTCACTTAGGCATTGTCGATTCATCACACTGTATAGCTCTAGGGAGCACATCTCTGAATACTTCTAAATCGGGGTGGCTTTAAACACACCAAATGACAACATCAATGTTTTTTGGAGATGCACAAAAGAGTTCATAAAGCCACACTGCTACATCTACCCCAGATCCAACAGGCCTTTTTCATGTCCCTGGCAGGCTGGACCTTGAATGTTTTTTGCTCTTTAGTCACTAAGCTGTGTCCAACTCTTCTGCAACCCCATGGACTGTAACCCACCAGGCTCCTCTGTCCATGGGATTTCCTAGGCAAGAATACTGGAGTGGGTTGACATTTCCTTCTCCAGGGGATCTTCCTGACCTAGGGATCAAACCTGTGTCTCCTGCATTGCAGGCAGCTTCTTCATCACTGCACCACCTGGGAAGACAGACCTCAAACAGCACTAGCCAATTCTGGATGCTCCAAGAACTGCAAAAAAAAATTCTCCTCCTATAAACCAAACTTATGTTTCTTGAAAGTGAAAGTGAATCGTGTCCAATTCTTTGCAACCCCAGGGACTATACAGTCCATGGAAGTCTCCAGGTAAGAATGCTGGAGTGGGTAGTCTATCCCTTCTCCAGGGGATCTTCCCAACCCAGGGGTGGAACCCGGGTCTCTGGCATCGCAGGCGGATTCTTTACCAGCTGAGCCACAATGTTTCTTACATAACAACAAATGTAATGATGGATCTTGTTTGGATCAAATAGATAATGCTGCTGCTGCTACTGCTGCTAAGTCGCTTCAGTCGTGTCCGACTCTGTGCGACCCCATAGACGGCAGCCCACCAGGCTTCCTCGTCCCTAGGATTCTCCAGGCAAGAATACTGGAGTGGGTTGCCATTTCCTTCTCCAATGCATGAAAGGGAAAAGTGAAAGTGAAGTCGCTCAGTCGTGTCTGACTCTAGCGACCCCATGGACTGCAGCCTACCAGGCTCCTCCGTCCATGGGATTTTCCAGGCAAGAGTACTGGAGTGGGGTGCCATTGCCTTCTCCCAAAATAGATAATAGGAGCCATTTTATTATGGATCAGATATTAGATGATATTCAGGAATTATAGTTAATTTGGATATGTGTGATTATAACATGGCGAAGTAAAGTGAAAGTCGCTCAGTTGTGTCCGACTCTTTGCGACCCCATGGACTATACAGTCCATGGAATTCTCCAGGCCAGAATACTGGAGTGGGTAGCCTTTCCCTTCTCAGGGAATATTCCCAACCCAGGGCTCAAACCCAGGTCTGCCGCATTGCAGGTGGATTCTTTACCAGCTGAGCCACGAGGGAAGCCTGAATTATATTTAAAATGTCTACCAGTGATACATCCTGAAACACTTATGTGACATCCAGGATTTGTGTTGAAAACTCTACCCCCCCCAAAAAAAAAATTCGAGGCAGTAAATGAAGATGGGCTCATTGATCTACAGAAGATGCATAATAGAGGTATAGGGAATTACTATATTTTTTCTCTATGTGTATGTGAGAAAATTTTCACTTTATTCTGCTTCTGCTTCAGGCATTGATTACCTATTAGATTTCTCAACATCACATTTATGCCAACTTGCATTTATTTTAGCAAGCAAGTGGGGCTGTGTGATTCTCTTCCAAATCATTAATCTTGCTGCCATAATATAATAATCATAGATACCATTCAGTTCAGTTCAGTTGCTCAGTCGTGTCTGACTCTTTGCGACCCCATGAATCGCAGCACGCCAGGCCTCCCTGTTCATCACCATCTCCCGGAGGTCACTCAGACTCACATCCATCGAGTCTGTGATGCCATCCAGCATCCATGCCATCCTCGGTCGTCCCCTTCTCCTCCTGCCCCCAATCCCTCCCAGCATCAGAGTCTTTTCCAATGAGTCAACTCTTCTCATGAGGTGGCCAAAGTACTGGAGTTTCAGCTTCAGCATCATTCCTTTCAAAGAAATCCCAGAGTTGATCTCCTTCAGAATGGACTGGTTGGATCTCCTTGCAGTCCAAGGGACTCTCAAGAGTCTTCTCCAACACCACAGTTCAGAAGCATCAATTCTTCGGTGCTCAGCCTTCTTCACAGTCCAACTCTCACATCCATACATGACCACAGGAAAAACCATAGCCTTGACTAGATGGACCTTAGTTGGCAAAGTAATGTCTCTGCTTTTGCATATACTGTCTAGGTTGGTCATAACTTTTCTTCCAAGGAGTAAGCGTCTTTTAATTTCATGGCTGCTTAGATACCATTACTTAGTGTTTATTACATTCCAGACACTAAGTTCACCATTTTGTATACATTAATTTATCCAATCCTCACAATAAATCTGTGTTTAAGAGCATAAAGAGGAGCTCAGATGCTGAATTGAGACCACCAAAAATCATGCTAAACCAACTAAAAAATCCTCAAAAGTATTTGAGGTAGTTTTCTATGAATTGCTCTAATTTCTGTATTTTTAAAGATACACCAAAAATATTATTATAATAATAGGTAAAACATATTGAGTGCTTCCAGCATAGTCTCTATTCTAATAAGCGCTTTGCATGCACCATCTCACCTGACTTGCACAACAACCCATAAGGTATATAGTGGATGTTTAGCGGATGAAGTGCACTGGGGTCCCAACCAAATGCTCCCCTGCCTCCTCGTCTGTCATAGCTCCTGCCATCGAGAGGGGAAATGCATTTCCATCCCTTGAATCTGGGCTGGCCTTGTGACTTGCTTCCACCTACAGAACGTGGTCAGTAGAAGTAAGGATGGACCAGTTCCAAGCCTAGATTTCAAGAGGCCTTGCTTTCTCTCTATTGGGCATCTGCTGTGAGACAATGCTTGGGGTAACCTGCTGGAGGATGAGAGACCACATGCCAAAGAGACAAAGGGTTGGAACTGACAGATCATCCCTGGAAGCAGAGCCACCTAACAATCTGCCAGCCAAGCAAGGTGTGTGGGTGAGCTGAGCTACAACCAAAACTGCCCGGCCGAAACCAGCCTAATCAAAGAAGTGATTCAGCAGCTATGAAATTTTGGAATGGGTTTATGACGCAGTAAGAGTTATCTGCTATAGCAGGTGTCATGATTTTCTCTAGAAGAAACCATGACACAGAAAGGTTAAATGGCTTGCCCATAGTCACACTGTAAGTGGGGGAGCCGAGATAGACACCCAGCAGTCTGACTCTGAAGCCCACGTGCTGGTGCCCAGCTGTTGAGAGTAAAGACGATGGGGAGAGGTTACTGGGCTTTGACTCCCAGTGGCCCACTCATGACCCAGAAGATTCATTACAAACATCTGGCAACACAGGTGTCTCCCTCTTCCCTTATTACTTTGAGTACAACCTCCCTAGAACTCTGCCTGCCGTTCCCAGAAAAAGGAACCTCTTCTCTCTGGATGTAACCTCCAAGAGACAAGGCAGGCATTTGATTAAATTATGTTGGATTCTGAAGGAGCCCAGTGGGGTCCCTGAGAAGCAGTGATGTGTTAACTGAAGTCAGAATATTCAGAAGAATATAAACTTGCTTCTACACTAAAGCCAGACACCCATAGTGAAGTTTTATTGTGTCCTAAAGACTGTGGGAAGCCAGAGATGAATTTTAAATAAGGAAACAGCATTCCCATATATGAGAAAATCAGTCTGGTTGCAACAGGAAGAACGGACTGAAAGTAGCCTCGGCAACAGAGATAAACTCAGAGTTGGAGCAATCACCCAGGGGGTGACGTGGCCAGGACTGAGATTACACCCACGGGAACAGAGAGAAGCAGGATTCAAGGGCTATATAGGAGAGAATACCCATAGGGCCTGGTGACTAGCTGAACAAGTGATGGAAAGGGGAAAAGTGAGGACGACCCAACCACAGGTCCATGAAAAGTGACAGGCAACCAGGAAGTTCTATTCCCCTTATAGTGTCCTTGAGTGACAACTGACCAATTTCTGAAAAGGGACTAAGACTCAGTGTTTCCATGGTGCATGGACTTCTGATGGAGCACTCTGAATCACCTTATTTGTAAAGAATAAAGACGTGCTTAGAGAGAGAAAATGTCAGAATTAAACAGCCACTTGTCTTGACAGCATCAAAAATAATCTGTCACCTGCTCCTAACTTTGTTCTCGGTTACAAAGGCCATTGTTTGAGTGAACAAAGAGGGTAAGGAATCTGGAAAGAACTGTTTATGCAGAGACACTGATAAGAGGTCAAGCTGGAGAAGACTTGCAGGTGAGTGATGAGGGCGGGGGACTTCCCTAGTTGGGGAGTGAGTCCAATTCCTGGCTAAGGAACTGAGATCCCACATGTGGCATGGCCAAAAAATAAATTAAATTAAAAAAAAAATGAGGAGGGCGGTGGGCAACTCCAAGCACACACATTCTGTCTGCTGCAAACATCTCAGGGGCTCAAAATTATGACCAGAAAGTGCAGTTTCCAGCAGCTGCTCTTGGCATATCTAGCATATTCTAAAACTGACTGGTTTCTCAGTAGAAGCCATTTCCCATCTAAGGAACCAGAAATTCAACTAAGAGGATGATACATGGATGGCTATTAGTAAGGGCCTCCAACTTCCTCCATCCGACACCGTGTCGCAATGCACCCAGCTCCCAGGGCTCCCCATACTGCCCGACCTACCTCCTGCAAGCATTCCTGACAGGCAGGTGGAGGTCACGCCATTCTAGGAAAAGTCCTTAGAAAGGGGAAGTGTTCAAGAACCGAATCTACACATACAAAGGACTACCAGATTTTCTCCAGAATTGCTGATTCTGATTCCTACTGTTGACACTGCGAAACTCGTTCTTACATACAGATTTTCCTACTGGGGAAAAAAAAAAAGTGATTCTGATTCTTTAGTTTCCACTAAATTAGTAGTTTTAGGTTATGAGTGTCCCCTGTTTGACCTGACTTTCAACTAACAAGGACGAAATAGGCTGATGGCCAGAACTCAGGCAATTCTATAGGAGGATTCTAGTTGATTCCAGTCACCAAGTGTACCAGCCAGCCAAGCCAGGGGCCACATGGGAGATGCAAGGAAAGCTGGAATGCTCAGCTCTCTAAAGGCAAGCCCAGAAAGTGAAAGTCAAGTCACTCAGTCGTGCCCGACTCTTTGAGACCCCATGGACTGTAGCCCACCAGGCTCCTCCGTCATGGGATTTTCCAGGCAAACATACTGGAGTGGGTTGCCATTTCCTTCTCCAGGGGAATCTTTCCAACCCAGGAATCGAACCTACGTCTCCTGAATTGTAGACAGACGCTTTACTACCTGAGCCCTCAGGGAGGGTTGAAACCAAGACTTGACCTGCAAAGAGAAACCAGCCTTGGCTATTTGAGAAAGGGCTTCGAGTTGGACCAGAAGGCAGATACAGAAAGAGTTGAAAAAGGAGCAGAGATGCTTAAAGGAAGCTCTCCACAAAGAATGAAATTTCACTCTGTTCTCCAAGAGCTTAGCAGCCACTGAATGTTAGTTAATCTGTGACAGATTGTGCTATACAATGAAACATGGTTTTGAAGTAAATCTCCCCCACTCCATAAAAATGATGTTTTATGGTTCGTCTTGCTAATTTTTCACCCATTTAGATTCTGCATGACAGAGAGAGTTGACAGTGTTAAATAGTATTACGTCCTCTGAGCTCCCTCAGCTTGCTACCTACTGACTGCCGTTAGGTAGCTTAATCCAAGTTAAATGTTCACAACACAAACATGGTGAAAGCGTGTCATCCAGTTGTCTAGAATCGCAGAAATCAATTCAGTTTCATCGAAAAACAAAAATGAAAAAAGCCCTATGCCCTGGAGTTAGAACACTGATTTAAAGTCCAGTATTTTATGATGCCCAGCATGATGCATTTACCAGATTCAGGAGGAAGAAATTGCAAAGGCCCAGAAGCCCATCAGCAACAACTTCCTGTTTATCAGATTTTGGTGGCAAGAGGGGAACGAATGACTCGGCCTCTGAGTGCCCATCAGTCACCTTCCACCCTTGTGTAGGGGTTGGATGTGTTGTCACCACCTGGAGAGAGAAAATACTCTGTCCTCCCTCATTTGGAATTTCTGATAAAGCTATTTTGGATAAGACTCAAATCCCTAAATCTGGAAAACAGGCACCCAAACTATTTTTAAACTTCATTTTTGGAGACCAAGTTTACTTAGCAATGTGATCTAACAGGAGTGTGAGATCCACTGTCTTTAGGTCTGTGTTGAAGTCCTAGTTTGCCTCTTCCTGGCTAAACTCTGGCAAATCACATAGTGTGTTAGTTTCAGAGCTGCAGGAAGAACGATAAATGCCTATTGTGCAGCCCTGTACCAAGGTCACCAGAGAAGGCAGCGGCGCCCCACTCCAGTACTCTTGCCTGGAAAATCCCATGGACAGAGGAGCCTGGTAGACTGCAGTCCATGGGGTCACAAAGAGTCGGAAACAACTGAGCGACTTCACTTTCATGCATTGGAGAAGGAAATGCCAACCCACTCCAGTGTTCTTGCCTGGAGAATCCTGGGGATGGGGAGCCTGGTGGGCTGCCGTCTATGGGGTCGCACAGAGTTGGACACGACTGAAGCGACTTAGCAGCAGCAGCAGCATACCAAGGTCACAGGACAAAAATCTCTGAAACTGACCAAGCCCCATAGCAACTGTTGCCCTGAGCCTCCAAACCTAAACTGGCCAGTTCCTGGATCCCATATTAGGTAAAAGAAATACCCATCCTATTATCCATGCCATAGCATCCTAACCAATGCCACCATTCCAGTAGAAATTTCTCTGTCTTGAGGCTATAAAAATTGGGTACTAGCATTGGAGAAGGAAACGGCAACCCACTCCAGTATTCTTGCCTGGAGAATTCCAGGGACAGAGGAGCCTAGTGGGCTGCCATCTATGGGGTCACAGAGAGTCAGACACGACTGAAGCGACTTAGCAGCAGCAGCTTGCAAAAGGGTTCAGCTCTCCCTTGAGCCGGCCTGCTGTTCAGTGCCTCCCACTCTAATAAACTTCATTTTCCTCCCATTCTGCCTCATGTCTGGAAATTCTTTTCCAACCTGCATATGGACCATGATACCTATATTACAGGTGCCACCGAGGATACAGGGGTCACAGCAAGTGAAAAGTGATGGGCGAGGAGCTCTGGGGGAACGGGCTGCCACCTCCGGCTCACCTTCTGGAATCTGCTCAAAGCTCAGAAATTGAGCCAGTGTGAACGACAGATCAGGACTGAGGACGCTGTAATCTCAGCTCACGACAGTTTTTGGTTTTCCATCAGCAGAGTGAGTAAACTCCTCTCCATCACATAAGCCTGCTCACCTACACCCATGACTAGGAAATGAGCATTCTACAGAGAATCAGGCAGCTTTGCTCACCTTACCACGGTGATTCCTCAATCACGCTGCACACTGGATCCACCTGGAGAGCGTTGATCCTCACAATGTCCAGGCCTACCCAAGACCAATTAAGACAGAACGTCTGCAGGTGGTGTCGAGGCATCAGTATTTTTTCAAAGAACGCCCCCAGGTGAGACTACTATACAGAAGAGTTTGGGAACCTCTTTCTGGCTTTCCCTGTAGTCCCCCAGAGGGCACCTTTCAGCCTCTTGGTTCTAAAGGATGTCCAATTTCACAACGAGAGTCAGAGTCCAGGACGCCGAGCTTGAGTCTCTGTGCCTCCCTCCAGGCATCCTGTTAACCAGACCCCTCGCCTACATCCAACTAGGAGGTGGGACCTGCAAGTGAGCTGAGGGCACCTGGGGGCAGGGAGGTGAGCACAGAGCAGCCCTTTCCAAATTAGGTGATGAGCAGGGTCACAGAAAAAGAGATCTCAATATTAGATACAATTGGCCAGTTCTGGGTCCACTGAAGATAAGGTTTTTTCATTGCAGGACCTCTCAGACCCTTTCAGTTGGAGTGTGACTATGAGTCTGCCCAAGAGGACTGTCTCCCCTCTCATGGAAACCTTCATTTTCTCAGAGCATTTCAAGAACTGCTGTTTCAAGGAAGATACTCTGAGAAACCTAGAGCAATCGTGGGGGTAGGACTGGGGTTCTGTCCCCTGGGGGACGTTTGACAATGACTGGAAATGGTTGTCACAGCTGGGGGTCAGGTGACTATTACTGGCATCTAGTGGATCGAGGCCAGGGCTGCTGCTAAATGCCCTATAATATACAGGGCAGCCCTAGACAAGGAGTTATCCAGCCCACTGTTGCCAGCAGCCCCGCTGAAAAGTCCTGGCCTTGAGCCCCACAGCCCATCCCCCACTCTATGGCCTCATCAATGCTAGGTGATGAGAGAGCAAGACAGGAGAAAGAGGAGGGAAACAAAGAAGGAAAAAGGGAGGAAACAAGAGAAAAACAGATGATAAAGGAGGCTGAGGAAGGAGGAGACAGGAGAAAAAAAAGAAAAAGAAGCCAGATTCATAACTGCCAAAACTTGGAGGTAGCCAAGATGTCCTTCAGTGGGTGAATGGATAAACACACTGCAGTACATTCAGACAACAGAACAGCATTCAGCATTAAAAAGAAATGAGCGATCAAGCCATGAAAAGACACGGAGGAGCCTTAAACGCCTGCTGCTGAAGAGCCTGCCTACTGTACGATTCCAACTATATGACATTCTGGAAAAGGCAAAACCATGGGGAACAGTAAAAAGATCAGTGGTTGCCAGGGGTGAGAGGTAGGGAAAGATGAACGAGCAGAGCACAAAGGAGTTGTAAGGCAGTGACTATGCTCTGTGTATCCATGGTGGATACATGTCATTACACACTTTACCCAAACCCATAGAATGTATGACACCCACCGTGAACCCCAATGTAAGCCATGGCTTTGGGTGATAGGCGTGGGTCAGTGGAGGTTCATCAATTGTAACCAGAGTACCCTCTGGGGGAGGGGAGGGGAGGCTGATAGTCCGGGAGGCTGTGGGGGGTGTGGAGAAGGGGACGTACGGGAATTCTCTGTACTTTGTGCTTCATTTTGCTGTGACCCTGTACTGTGCTCAGTCAGGTCCAACTCTTTGTGACCCCGTGGACTACAGCCCACCAGGCTCCTCTGTCTATGGGATTCTCCAGGCAAGAATACTGGAGTGGGTAGCTTTCCCTTCCCCAGGGGATCCTCTGACCCAGGGATCAAACCAGGGTCTCCTGCATTGCAGGCCGATTCTTTACCAGCTGAGCTACCAGGGAGCCTGCAAGTGCTCAAAACAAGGAGAAAAAAAAAAACCATAAAAACCGGGAAAGAATGCAGAGCAGCCATGTGGTTAGGCCCCAGCCTCCTCAGGTCTTTATTACTTCTCTGAATTGACCAGGCCGCTCATTCTGCGCTTGCACTGGGCACCAGCTGGTAGGGGCAGGCCAGGCGCCCATGGGGAAGGTGGGCGTTATGTGGTGGGGGCACCCCAGCCCAGTGCCTCTGTGCGCCTGGGGCGGGGGGAGCCTCAGACCCTGCTGGGCTTCTTGGGGTCCTTGCTTTTGGCCGGCATGAAGGCGTACAGCTCCTCGATGAGCATCTCCATCCGGGCGGTGACCTCGGTCACCGTGTCGATGACGAGCTTCTGCTGCAGCTTCAGCTTGTTGTTCTCCCACAGCGCCTTGTTCTCCTCCTGGAAGAGCCTGTGCTCCTCGCGCAGCGCGTGCAGGGCCCGGTTCTCCTCCTGCAGGAGCCGGTTCTCGTCGCGGAGGACCTGCAGGCTCTGGTTCTCCTCTCGCAGGGCCTGCAGCGCTTGGTTCATCTCCCGCAGCAGCTCCAGGGACTGGCTGCCCTCGGGCAGGCCTGGGCCCCCCTTGCCCACCTCCTCCCCGGACTGTGCGGACAGGGTGCTCACCATCTCCCTCAGGGCCCGGAGGGTCTTGGAGTCGTCCGGCGGGGCAGGGAGGCCCTTGGGCTCCTCGAAGGGGGAGGGGAGGCCGGGGCCCGGGTCCGGCAGCAGCCCGTGGGGCTCCTCGTGGGCCGAGGAGATGGGCTTGATCTCCTCGGTCGAGGCGGTCTTCTCGTCGGGCTGGGCCCAGTAGGCCTTCCTCTGCTCCAGCAGCTGCTGCAGGGCCCGGTTCTCCTCGCGGAGGAGCTGCAGGGTGTTGTTCTCCCGGCCGCGGTGCGCCTGCAGCGCCGGCTCCTTCTTCATCGCCTCCAGGGACGGGGCGTTGTCCTTGTGCAGCAGCGGCGACGAGGCCCGGCTGTCGTCGCGGCCCAGCGCGGCCTGGTGCTCCTCCCAGAAGACCTGCAGGATCTTGTTCTCCTTGCGGAGCATGCGGTTCTCCTCGCGCAGCGCCCTGTTCTCCTCGCGCAGCGTCTTGTTCTCCTGCAGCAGGCACTCCTTGGCCAGCCTCTTGTGGTGCAGCTTGTGGTGGAAGGACGAGGACGGGGAGAAGTAGGGTGACTGCAGCCGGCAGTTCTCGCTGACCCAGCGCCCGTCCTGGAAGACGAACATCTCGTCGCTGAGCTGCACCCGCGGCGGGTTGTAATCCAGCTCCAGGTCCGCCTGCGACGTGGGGCGCTCCATGGGGTCCAGGGGCACCGACGAGAAGCGGTTGAGTGGGTAGGAGTGCTGGCTGACCACCCGACGGCTCAGCCTGGGCAGCGCGGCCTGCCGGGCACAGCGAGGGGTGGGGTACAAGTTGTGGAGCCTCAGGAAGGGCTCGGCTGTGCCCCGCTGCGGGAAAGAACAGGGAAGCCCAGGGTTAGCAAAGAGAGGCTGACTGCACCCGAGGCCGGCTGGCCACGTAAGAGGCCCGAGACCCCACAAGAAACCCCGTCTGGGAGTCTGGACCAGCCACCGAGGGTGCTTTTGCACTTGACCCGGTTATTCGTGGCGGCTCTATTCTATGGTGGTGGTGGTGGTGGTTCAGCCGCTCAGTTGGGTCTGACTCTTGCGACCCCATGGACTACAGCCTGCCAGGCTCCTCTGTCCATGGGATTCTCCAGGCAAGAATACTGGAGTGGGCTGCCATCCCCTTCTCCAGATTCTATTCTATAATGTCCCAGCAGAAACAGAATTAGCTAATACTGAACCAGGACTCAGGGGAGACACACAGCGTTAGGTTCCTGCCAACCTCCAGCGGGCCACATTTTCCTCAACTGATCAATAGGGAACTTTTTCTTCTGCTGAAAGACACCTTATTCAAAATGCATTTTGATTCATTAACCTTGAACTTGGGGCCTACAGCACTGTAACTCCTGCAGGAAGGAAGCTTACCTAACACAGGTGTTTTCTCCGTAAGGGGTATCACTGCCTTCTTGTGCTTTAAGGAGGACTAGACAGCAATTCAGCAGTATGCTTGAGGGCCATTTTAGACACTGAGATCACCAAAAAAGAGCACAAGAGTGTGAAAACAGTGACACGAAACAAACTGCGGAAAGGACACGGCTTTATAGTCAGAGCTGAAACAAGAAGGAGTCTAAACTGGAAATGTGTGCATCAGATAACTCAAATCATTCACCCTTCTGTGACTGTCCACGATAAACCACAAAAGTGCCACAAGTATTGATCTGGAGGTTGCAAACTAATTTCAGTGAAAAAAACTTAGGCAAATTCACAAACATGGAATCTGTAATAAGAATCAACAATACAACATGGAGGTTTTAAAGGCATTCATGTTGGGAGTCAACCACCTCTGAGTCCTGACCTGGTTATCTGATCAGTTACAAGAATATGGACAAATTATGTGAGTTACCATGCTTTCAAACTGGAGGCACTGCACCTATTGCTTGCTGCATAGAAATACTTTAGAATTAAAAGATAATGTATGAAAGCACTAAGCTGGGGCTCTCGCACACTTCTGTCATCCTACAAGAAGAATAAACATCATTCTCCTGCTACCCCAGGTGGACCCACAACTGGCATCACCCTAACAGTCCCTCAGATTATCCCAGATGCCAGTGCTATTGCTAAGCCCCACTGCTCCCTGGCCCTATTCGGGCTCGTCCTTCACTCTTCCCCACCCCTGAGTTTGTCCTGATAGCAGCTCCTTCAACACCGACATGCACAGTGAGAGGCTCAAAACAGAGTCCTGCTGATAATTTTGGAAAGGAAAGGCACCGCCACAGTCGTGTCACTGACCGTGGGAGCTGAACATGGGGTAGTGAAGACAGCAAAGGATGCCAAGGGATTCATAAGGAGGAATTCGTGAGAGTGGCCATGCACATCGAAACCACCTTGTAAAAAGAGGATCGGAGTCACAGAGCTTTCCTCTGACAAGCCAGGAGCGGTCACACTCTCCAATACAAAGTCATCTCAGTGCGTTTTAAATCCAGATTTTGGAGCCTCTGCTTACAAGACTGATTCATACATTCAGTCATCCATCTGTGTTTCTAAGCAGCTCCCTTGGGCAATTCTGGCTTCCAGTGGTCAGAACTGCTCTGAGGGTTGTAGCGTTAGTCACTCAGTCGGGTCCAACTCTTTGCAACCCCATGGACTGTAGCCCACCAGGCTCCTCTGTCCATGGAGTTCTCTGAGGGTTACACCAGGGCTAAACTAGGCCCAGAGGTCAAGACGGGGATCACACAGATGCTTATCCTAGTTCTGTTGCTGATAGCATGAAACTAGAGAACTCGCTCACCTTCTCCGAGACCCAGATTTTCACTAGTACAAAAGAGACTCAGACTCTGTGATCTTAAAAGCACCTTCCAACATTGAAAGTCAGCAAATGGTACCTGTAAAATGGAAATAATACCATGTGCTCTGCTTAGTTCACAGCACCGTTATGAGGACTGAAAAGAGATAATGAATGCCAAAGTGTTTTTAAAACTGCTAGGTGCCATAGAAATGTAAGGTATTGTTATCGAGAAAAGGAGATTTCACTAATGGGGGAATTCTGAGATGATTCATAAAGCAATGAACAGGTGGGATGCCTCCTGGAGAAGAGGTAACAATTGCAGCAATGAATTTAAATAAAAATAAGATCACGGGAGCTGCTTCTAAATACACCAAAAGCATTTCATCCAAGTACATCGCAATGCTCTCCAAATATTAATTTCTCATTTCTTAGGTTATTTTCACAATTTTACAGATAAAGAAGATAGAAAACAAGTCAGGTTATTTGCATTATATATATAAGCATATATAGAGATATATAATTTGTACAGTGTATAAAGTTGGTTAGAATTCTTTAAGACTTAAAGAGCTAGATAAATAGAAGGCACAGTTCTATGCTATTAACTTTGCAATAAGCACATGTCATTAACTTTGTAAGGATGTGCTTAATCTTCCAGAGAGCAAGGGTGCAGGGACATTCCGTGATCAGCACATTATTTACTTTAAATAAATCCAGCCT
The DNA here is from genome assembly GCA_006410635.1 of Cephalophus harveyi. Taxonomy (NCBI): domain Eukaryota; kingdom Metazoa; phylum Chordata; class Mammalia; order Artiodactyla; family Bovidae; genus Cephalophus; species Cephalophus harveyi. The sequence goes on from SJYT01081783.1 coordinate 175,073, forward strand.
CAGTAGTTTTCATCTTTCTCAACTGGAGAAGCACACTGCCTCTTGGGGCTGAACCTGTGATCTGCATGAATCCCACTGTGAAGAGCCCAGACCATTTCTTGTAAATTTAAGGTGCCTTGATCCCACAGTGAATAAGGAGTCAGAGGTCATCTTCATCCTCAAAGGGTGAGGCAATAGAAGGCTCCATCTCAGTAGTAACATCCTGTTCTCAAGGATGTTATTATGGAAAATGTAGTTTTAGTCAATGATTTATATTTCCATCATGAGAAAGAAAGGGAAGTTTTGTGCTAGACCCTGGGCTGAGTGATCCATCCACTGACTTCATTTAATCCTCACAGCACTGATTTAATAAGGTGTTACTATTATTCCCATTTTACAGATGGATAGACTGAAACTCAGAGAAGTTAAATAACCAGCACAAGTTCCACTTACTCAGTCACAAATCCAGTTCTGGCTCCCTGAACTTATTTATGTGAAGCACACATATGGGAAATCTCCATGAATTTAGCAAAGGGCTTTCAGTACTTGGGGACTTTTTATTATGGAAACTTTCAAATGTATACAAAAAGAGAGAGGATTGTCTAATACATCTCCAGGTATCCATCGCCCAGCTTCAGCAGCTATCAAATCAAGGCCACACTTGTTTCATCTGTAACATCATCCAGTTTCAGAACCACTCTTCTGCCACTGGGTTCATAGACATTGTGTTGTTTTATCCATAAATAAGTCAATGTGCAATTTTTAAACAAAATCACAATACCATCATCTTCCCTTTAAAATTTAACAATGATCCCTTAATGTCAACAAATAGTGATTCAGATTTTCCCAACTGTCTCATTTCTTTTTTATGATTGATTTTTATCAGAAAGATACTCTTTCTGATCCAACTGAACAACCAGAGAAATCACTGGTGTTTTATACCTATTCACAGTATCCTTTATGGCCTTAAAATTATCCTACTTAGTCAGTTGTCTGTATTTTATATCCACATCCTGAACTGGGTAGCCAAGGGATTTCCAACTATCCCCTCAACATAAACGCACTAAATAGAAAACTTAACACATGGGTGGCAGATCCCTAGTAGTGGACAGTCTGGGTATTTGGGCCCTTGTCCTTATGCACGCCATTGCGTGGCCTCGGTCACATCCTCTCACCCTGTGACCTTGGTCTTCACTTCTGTGTAATGGAAAGGTCAGTGGCATTATCTCTAAACACCCTGTTGTCTAACTTTCTCTGGTGCAAGGGATCTAAGTTTGTAAACTGGCACTGCCGTGACCCCAGCAGCAGCACACAACACTGTTACCTCATACTATTTGGGGCCCTCCAAAGTGGTGATCTCGTTTGCCTTGATATTTTCAGTCTATTTGGTAAAGCCATATCCACATTTCAATCCACATTTTAAATTGCAGAGCAGTTTCATCACGGGGCTTCCACCCACGTCCACCTACACAGCCCTTAAAAGAAGCTGCCCTCTGCACACAAGCCATCTTGAACCTATAATCCGATGAGGGTAAAAATATATTAGTCGCTCAGTCGTGTCCGACTTTTTGCGACCCCATGGACTGTAGCCCGCCAGGCTCCTCTGTCCACGGGATTCTCTAGGCAAAAATACTGGAGTGGGTTGCCATTTCCTCCTCCAGGGGACCTTCCCAACTGTACATAAAGGAGACTTCATTAATGTGCATTAGAGGATACCCCAGGTTAACTGTCATAGAAAACTGTCTCTTGAGCCTTTAAATTCTATACCAATTCTACACCTCTGGTTGGCCGACTGTTTGCTTCTTTACTTAGGTTTTAAGGTGAATGACCTGGGGCTATTTGTTTCCATCAACCTGATTGCGAATCTAAAGGCGCAGTTGAAATGTCTATTTTTCTTGCCATCCTCAGAAGATTGCTGCAGATCTACTCTATGATTCTCATTCTTTTCAGATTACAATACAAATAGCTTATTATTTTTTGCAACCTATGTCTTATAATAAAGCAGTGCTGAAAAATTAAATAGAAGAATGTTCAGTTGCCATATAGGCTACGAAAATGATTTGCTGGTGGTGATTTTTAAGCTTGATTCTAAATAGATTTATGAAGAATGGCACTTGGAAGACGTGGTTCAAATTTTGCTATTTAAGGTATCTTGAAATTATAGGCTCACTCTCCCTAAAATTTCAAAAAGCGGAGAGCTGAGGCTCTTAAGGGTGTAACAGTGATAAAAGCTTTCATAGTCATTTCTAAAAAGCAACACTTCGTAGTTTTCTGTCTCCAATGGTTCTCTAATATACTTGTAGAAGGAAGGCAACAGAAAACCAAGAATAAAAATAGCTGAGCTCTCCACAATTGGGCTTCCTGCTTACTTTCCCTGTTCAAAGAAAAGAGGAGACACCATCTTGCAATAGAGGCTTCATAGACAACAGGGCTTCTCCAGTGACAGTCGGCATTTGATGCCCCGTATCTCTTGGTTCTTCTTGTTGCCGATCGTAGGCCTGGCAATGGTGGTGAAATGGGAGCAATTAATCTGTAGATGAGGGAGGGTGCCTTTAACAGTTGAAGGGTACCGTCTGGTACGATTCCAAAGACATGTAGTGTTTTTAATGTGGGGATTTCTCCAAGTTCAAGTAAAGTTTCAGGTATTATGTCATAGCACCAGAAGCCTCAAATTCCCAGTAGCTTTGGGCTTAAAAGTCCCACCTTTGGCAGCTCCTGTGAAAGTCACTTAGCTTCTCTGAAAGTCACCTCAGTGTAGTCGCTGTGTCTACTGCCAGGGGTTACTGTGAGAGGCCAAGAAAGTGGTTGCTAAGGTGTCATCAAGACCAAACAGAGGGCCCGTTCCCCTGGTAAAGCTTAACCATTCCTGGCCTAAAACACTAGAGCAAATCCTAACTGTCTTTATGAAAGAACTTGACAAAAAGTGAGCGTCTGCAAGCACTCAAGGTACTTGAGGTACCAAATCCCAGACCCCCTTAGCTGACGTCTGAAGCCAGCTCCTCAGTAGGTCTCCTCAACCAGTGGTATCACAGGCTTGGTTTCATGGGCCAAACTAATCTGCCCTTGGGGTCACTGAGCCCTGAACCAGAGGTCTGGGCCAATTAGAAGCCCCTGGAACACCCCTCAAACTTCTCCTCAGCCTTGGAGGTGGGGTCTCCGGCAGCATGACCCAAACCCCCAGCAGAGCCTGGCCCGGTTTCCAAGAAAGGATGGACAGTTTCTTCCTTGACATGTAGACATGCCCTCGTAGGTGGGAGAGGAGAAGCGGGGGCTTCTTCGTGGAGGAATGGGATACAGGAAGGAAGCAGGAGGGGAGACGAGTGGCCGTGGGGCTTGTCACACCTCCCATCGGGTCACCTTTGTTAGGAAGGTGACCCAGAGACGCTGCCCTCGGGAGCAAAGTGCTCCCGGCTGCGCCCTAAGGAAGGTGCATCAGTGCAAAGGATGCAGAAGGGCCCTGGTACCGAGAGTTCCCGCTCAGACGCCTGAACCCCACCCGTGGTTGAGCTCCATCCTTAGCATCAGGCCTGGGCTTCCCTGGTGGCTCAGATGGTAAAGAATGTGCCTGCAATGCAGGAGCCCCGGGTTCCATCCCTGAGTCGGGAAGATCCCCTGGAGAAGGGCATGGCAGCCCACTCCAGTAGTCTTGCCCGGACAATCCCATGGACAGAGGGGCCTGGCGGGCTACAGTCCATGGGGTTGCCGAGTAGCAAGCATGACTGAGCGACTAACACTTTCACTCCTCACTCTTTCTCCTTCTCCCCAGCATCCCTTTCTAAAATACACGCGGTCCTGGAAGGAAAGTGTATGAAATCACCAACTACATGCTCCGGTCAGATCACCAGCCTTTTGTGTGGCAAATGGAGACCACTCAGGAGGGATGGTGGCTAGAAACGGGGGTAGGGCTAAGGGCAGAGGGGAGGTGATGAGACCAAAGCGTCTTTCTGAAGCTAAGGGGTGTCTAAGAACAGGACCTTCGGGGATGGAGCTTTTGAGGTTGCTGGCCTCCCATCTGAAGAGTTGGGGAACAGAACTGAACAGCGACTTGCCAGTTTAGTTGCCAGGCACTGAGATTCTCTGCACTTCCAGAGAAATATGGTCACCACAGACCAGAAGAGATGTCCAAATGCCCTCAGCAGACTCCAAGTCTGTTGATCAAGTTTTTTTAAAGCCCTGCTTTTGCCAGCATTACTGAGGGTTATGGTCAGAGAATATTCAGCCCTCTGGGGTTACGTTTCAAGCCTGGGGATGCTGAGACCCAGAATATGCTGGAAGGAAAGGCAGCAGCAGCTGCTGCTGCTAAGTCGCTTCAGTCATGTCCTACTCTGTGTGACCCCATAGATGGCAGCCCACCAGGCTCCTCTGTCCCCGGGATTCTCCAGATCTGCCACTAATTTTCAGACCAGGTGACAAGGCTGAGTATCACGATCATATGCTTAAATCAACTCCGCTCCCGAGTGCCATGAGAAAGTCAATGTTGGTTTTAATAAATGCTAACAGGTAAGAGGATAATTCTCAGGTCAATGTAAGTGATTTTGATAGAATCCTAATACTAACAGCAAAGAGGCAAAAGATGTCCTCTCTCGTCGTATGTGGCAGTTTTAGCTAATTGTTTAACACAGAATCTTCTGAAATCTTCCTCCTAACACTTTTTCAAACTGGCAGAACTACAGGCATTGTTGGCCACAGATTTGTTCTAAAGAACAAACCCAAACAAAGGGGATTGAGAAAAGGCAACAGAGAGGGACAAGGCGGGGCCCTGAAGGGGCGATGGGACCCCATTCTGACCTGGTAAGGAGCCTTCATTAACAATCTCGCAGGAACACAGTGCCTTTATGAGATTCACAGAGAGCGCTCACTGGGAATGCTGGGGAGAACTGAACATTATGTAAAAAA
>SJYT01081783.1:180258-199172 GCA_006410635.1 Cephalophus harveyi
GGTGGTGATGGCAAGGGGGGGGGGCGGGGGGCGCCGCAGAGAACTTGGGAAGGAAGTAACTAGGGAAGGCTGGCAAGTTAATGCGTTGGAGAGAAACAGATTAGAAAACACAAATATTTACTGTGAGGAAGGAAAACTGGAAATCAATAAGACCCGAAAAGACCTAAGGCTGATAACAAACAGAGAATCATAGACATTTGCAATGCAAATGAGACGCGTTCAGGCAGGGTTGGGAGCTGGGGGGCCAGAGGCACTTTAAGGAGACACAGAGCTGCTCCTGCAATTCCTTCTTTAAACAAATGGACTCGTTCTCAGAATCAGAACCAAGCAGAATGTGGCAGATTCAAGCAGGGGCTTGGCAGTTAAGATGGGGGGTGGGGAGGCACCCTCTCCTAAAAGCCAGGGAAGAAGCAGGCGGCATGTGCCCAGCTTGTGGCAGAGGACGTGGGCACTGACCTGGCTTCAGGCCTCTAACTCCAGCTCCGCCGTTACTAGTGGACTTGCTGAGGCTCCCAGTTCCCGGTCCTTTACAGTCTCTCCCTCGCTCTGCATGGCCCAGGGCCCCGACGTGACCAAACCAGTGCGCAGTCACTCTCCTTTCCTCCCCGTGTGACCCAGATCAACCCTTCCCCTGCCACCAGCCGTAAGCCTCTCCTTTGGGGAGGTCCAGTCGGCACACTGGTCCCTCTCACAGCCCGCTCAGATCATCTCAACGCACAGGTGCCCCTTTACCCCCAGAGAGAAGGAAATGGCAACCCACTCCAGTACTCTTGCCTGGAGAATCCCATGGACAGAGGAGCCTCGGGGGCTACAGTCCATGGGGTCGCTAAGAGTCAGGCACGACTGAGCAACTGAGCCCGCTTCCCCGAGTGTGCCCAGCGCATCCTGGCAGGGGTCTGGAACCTGACTCAGGACTTGTGCCCCTCCGGTGTACCCTGGACGCTTATCTGCCCGTGTGTGGCAGAGACAGCAGGTTGTCCTCTAATTTCATGCCTCCAAGACCCTACCGGGGAGTCAACCCTCTTCCCACACATCCCTGGACAGAGCTTCCAGATCGTTACCTCTGCGTTGGATTCCTCCACCCTACATTTCAGCCCCTCTGGTTGCCCCGCCATGATCTTCCACCAGGGCCTTAGGTGACTCTGGAGAAGCAAGGCTGCCCCCTTTGTGACATAGCAGCAGAAACAATCCAATCAGGAGGACCCCTCCCGGGAAACGGCTGCTTAGCAGGAGGAGAACTGAGAATGTCCAGCCTGTCGCCTGTTCGCTGGCCTCCATTCTGACCCTCTCAGGCTCATCCCCCTTATGCCCCGTCTCTGGCACATGGCAGGCCCTAATTCTCCTGACCCCTCCACAGGACCCCAGACCCCTTGGTCCATGTCCCAGGTTCATGGGTTCAGGCCTATGCCCTTGATCCCAAGTCTCAGTTCTAATTCTCTCCCCAGAAGTCCAGAGTAGTTGCACAATGTGCGTGTGTGCTAAGTCGCTTCAGTCGTGTTCGACTCTTTGCAACCCTCTGGACTGTAGCCCGTTAGGCTCCTCTGTCCATGGGATTCTCCAGGCAGGAATTCTGGAGTGGGTTGCCATTTCCTCCTCCAGGGGATCTTCCCCACCCAGGGATCGAACCCGGGTCTCACGTCTCTCGCATTGGTAGGCGGATTCTTTACCACTAGTGCCCCCTGATGGTAAAGAAGCTCCAAACGCTCTAATTTTGTAAAGACTGTCACAGAACCTTGCAATGGTCGGGCTGGATGGTCTTACCAGGTCACTGAACCCACCCCCTCATTTGACGAGAAACCCAAGACTCCGAGTGACTAAGTGGACTGCCCCTGGCACACAGCTGGCTGGCAGCTGACCTTCAGCTAGAATCTGAGGCCCTGGCTGCCACTGTCCTGCACTATCTTGCTAGAGCTTGGAAAGAGGGGGGTTATTCCAGCCAAAACTGAGAGGTTACAGCCTTCAGTGTTCATCCCTACCTGAGGTAGAACCACATTGATGGGAATTTCTAGGCTTTCAGATCTGGTATCTCTTTTTCTTGTAAAATTTGGCCTCGAGTGCTGTGGAAAAGAGAAAATAGGCAGATTTCTGTTTTCCAGCCCATTGTCTGAGCCTCAGCTGCCTCCACTGCGAAACACAGGACTTCCTACTATCCACTTCTCCCCTCCTGTTAATTATGTACCTTACGAGAATGTGAAGATGGTATCTGATAAGATACTTCATCAATCTCTGAACAGAAATTAAGACAGGTCTTATAGTTGATGACAAAGCCTTCTGAAAGTCTTTAGCTACTGCCTTTCCTAAGATTACTATTTCTAGCTCAAGGAAAAAGCCATACCAACGTTAGGTGCCAGGTATAGGTCCTGTGCAGAAGCTGGTCACCAAAACACTCAGAACATTCCAGAGGTGACATCACAAAACAATACGGTCTTTTTCAAGGCTCATGGTCTCTCTCGGAGCATCACAGGTGGGAATGAGGGGTCTGCTGGCCAGGCATCTGGTTGTGTCCACGTGGCTGGTCAGGGTCGGTGTGACACACAATAGCCCAAACACTGGACCCCTGTTTGGTCATCCTGGCTGACATCTGCATCTCCACTGCCAGGCTGGACTGAGACCCCTTTCCTCTCTCCAGAGGTGGCATCTTCTACTTGGATTACTCAAGAAGGAAGGAACCCAAATTGAACTTTTCCCAGACCAAGAGAAAAACAAATGGAGTCTGAGATGTTTTCTGACACCAACACATTCTTCAATTCTCTGACACCAATTGGAGGTCCTACAGTTCAATTCTGACACACCCTACTTGGCGTGAATGCTGGATCCCCCAAATTAAAGGGCTCAGTCCCCAGAGAACTGCCCCCACCTTAGATGCCAGTCAGGAGTCTTGGGCCACCGATGCATGCATGCTGAGTCACTTCAGTCCGGTCTGACTCTGTGTGACCCTATGGACTCTAAGCCTGCCAGGCTCCTCTGTCCTGGGGGAAATCCCAGCTCTTGCCTGGGATTCTCCAGGCAAGAATATTGGAGTGGGTTGCCATGCCTCCTCCAGGGAATCTTCCCGACCCAGGGATCGAACCTGTATCTCTTATGTCTCCTGCATTGGCAGGTGGGTTCTTTACCACTAGCGCTCCTGGGAAGCCCCTTGGGCTACCAGTCTCACACTCAGGCTCACGCTTAGTTGCTTAGTCGTGTCCGACTCTTTGCCACCCCCATGGACTGTAGCCCGCCAGGCACCTCTGTCCATGGAATTCTCTGCAAGAAACTGGACCACCAAAAAAAAAGAAAGAAACTGGACCACCAGTACTTCAACTAACCAGCTATACATCAGGGGTTTGCACAACCCAATCCTTAATTTCGATCATTGGCTAGAAAAGCTCAAAGAACTTAGGAAAACACTTTACTAACAATTACAGGGCTTTTTAAAAAATAAAAGATACAGCTCAGGAAAAGCCAAATGGAAGAGATGTTTAAGGCAACGTATGAGGGGAGAGGGAGGCGGAGCTTCCATACTCATCAGGGCAAACCACACTTCCGGCATCTCCCTGCGTTTCCCCAATCCGGAAGCTCTCCAAACCCTGTCATTTAGAGGTTTTTACGGAGGTTTCATTACATGGTCATCATTGATTATTTCATTGGCCTTTGAAGATTGACTAATAAAACATACTGTCACTCGAGAAATCTCAAAAGTTTTAGTTACTCTGTGCCAGGAACTGGGGACCAAGACCAAATACATATTTTTATTAGATCACATGTAGCAGCTGTTGACACCTAGGCTGCATGAAACGAGCAGTCTAGTCTCCTGGCCTCCATTCTGTCAAATCATTTGTCCCTGGAGGCTGTCAGTGGGAACACTCTTATGTATTTCAAGTCTCCTGTTAGGCAGAAAGCTCCAAACCCATGTTGTTATACCACACACAGCGAAGGGAATGATGGATCAGAGCCACCGAGACAACCCACTGAAAGCTCCCACCCCTTAGTCACACACAGCCTGGCTTTAAGAAACTCCAGTGTACAAAAAAATCAAAGACATACATATGCAAAAACCAGGAGGGTAGTTAAATCCCATTATCATTATCAAAGAATGTCTTATTTTCAATGAGAAATTCTCCCAGGGTTTCTTCTTTTAACTTGTATTTTATTTTTTATTTGTGGTTACAAACATAACAAACACACAACAAACATATAACATTAAATTTTCTATCTTAAATATTTTCAAGCAAACATCCCAGGAATGTCAAAAATATCCACATTGCTATGGAATGGATCGATGGAATCTTTTCAAATTTATTTTTTATTTGTGGTTACAAACATAACAAACACACAACAAACATATAACATTAAATTTTCTATCTTAAATATTTTCAAGCAAACATCCCAGGAATGTCAAAAATATCCACATTGCTATGCAATGGATCGATGGAATCTTTTCAACTTGCAAAAGTGAACTTCTAGGACTTCCTCCCGCTCCTGCCTCCCCTCAACCCTTAGAAACCATCTCTACTTTCTACTTCTATGATTTTGTCGGGGGGCCGGGTGGGAACACCAGACAACATGTAGGATCTTAGTTCCCCAACCAGGACTGAACATGTGCCCCTGCAGTGGAAGTGAGGAGTCCTAACCACTGAACTGCTAGGGAAGTCCCTATTACTGTGCTTTCAATTACTTTAGGTACCTTATATAACTGAAATCTTACAGTATTTGTCCCTTTTGTGACTGGCTTATTTAATTTAACACGATGCCTTCCAGACACCTCTGTTTGGGAACATGTGACAGGATCTCCCTTTTTTAAGCAACATAATATGTCTTCGTGTTCATGTATCACATTTCCTTTATCCGTTCATTAGCTGATGAGTATCTGGGATTTCCCCCCTCTTGACTATTGTGAATAATGCTGGAATGAACACAAGGGTGTAAATATCTCTTTGAGAGTCTGCTTTTATTTCTTCTGGATATAAGCCCAGAAGTAGGATTGCTGGACCATACATAATTTAATTTTTAATTTTTTAAGGAACTTCCATACTGTTTTCCATTGCAGCTACACCATCACTCCCCCCAGCAGTGCAGTGAAGTGAAAGTCACTTGGTCATGTCCGACTCTTTGCCACCCCATGGATCTTCCCAACCCAGGGATCGAACCCAGGTCTCCCGCATCGCAGGAGGATTCTTTACCAGCTGAGCCACCAGAGAAGCCCAAGAACACTGGAGTGGGTAGCCAGCGGATCTTCCCAACCCAAGAATTGAACTGAGATCTCCTGCATTGCAGGTGGATTCTTTACCAGCTGAGCTACAGTGCAGAAGGGTTCCCCAATTTTCCACACCCTCATCAACACTGGCTCTTTTCTGTTTCTCCAAGTGTTTCTGTAAGTGATTAACTTTCACAATGCCTGAAAACACAAGTCAATTTTTCCTTATTCACACACCTCTTGGAAGGACCTTCATATCCACATTAGAAGCTGAGCTGGGAAGACTAAACAGAGAGGGAGCTGTATGTGTCTCCTAGAGCCGCCCAAACAAAGGACCATGAACCAAATGGCTTAAGACCACCAACATGCATTGTCTCCTGATTCTAGGAGACTCATTATCCACTGTTATCTGATCAAAGCCCCTTCCCACCTAGTCCTAGGAGGGGGAGTGCTGAGAGAAGGAAGGAAAGCAAATAGGCACATGGGCTGACCTGCCAGATTAGCGTAAAAAGAACTTCTTTTACTGAACCCAAACAAAAAGTACTGATAAGAACAAAGAAGGCTGCAAGATAGCAAGGTCATGGCCACTGGCCACTGTGGACCTGGGAACAAATCTGTGGGCCCAGAAATAGTTATTTACTACGCATCTTAGTCAGCTCTGTCTGCTATCACATCCATAGACTGGATGACTATCCAGTCATCTAGTGTAATGACTGACAATTATTTCATATAGTTTTTGAGACTGGGAAGTTCAGAATTAAGGTGCTGGCAGGTTCGGTTCCTGATAAGGCCCGTTTCCAGGTTTGCAGGTTTTATTTACTACGCATCTTAGTCAGCTCTGTCTGCTATCACATCCATAGACTGGATGACTATCCAGTCATCTAGTGTAATGACTGACAATTATTTCATATAGTTTTTGAGACTGGGAAGTTCAGAATTAAGGTGCTGGCAGGTTCGGTTCCTGATAAGGCCCGTTTCCAGATTTGCAGGTGGCCACCTTCTCACTATGTCATCACGTGGAGGAGAGAGAGAAAAAGAGAGAGAGACAGTGTGTGTGTGTGTGTGTGTGTGTGTTCTGGTCTCTCTCTTTTATAAGCACACTAATCCCATCCTTAATACTTCATCCAAACCTAATTACTTTCCAAAGGCCAAACCTCGAAATACCATCACACTGTGGATGAGGGCTTCAAAATATGAATTTTGGAGAGATGCAAATATTCAGTCTGTATCGCTATGTGACCAGGGCAAGTGACCCCACATCTCAGAAGCCCTGTTTCCTCATCTCCAAAATGAGGAAATTACATTTAATTTGAGAGTACCGATGTAAAGAAGCTGACAGTAAGCTCTCAATAATCATTGTTTTGGCACCTTCATAGAAAATTACCTTGCTCCCTTTGACATAATCTCAAAGCAGCTGACAGACAACTGGTGCTGCTGTTAAAATCTGCTCGACACTACAGCTTGCCTGGGGGCTTGTTTCTTTGCTTGCTTGATTTGCCTTTTGTTTTTAAAGGAAGAGCATTTCGAGCTGGGCATCCTGGTACCCGCATCTGCAGTTGCCCATGACGGGTCTCTTTTTCCTCGGCAGGAGACACGCATCCATAACCCAGTACTGAAAAGCTTCCTTGAGACTGTGCTCCACGTGCCTTGTTATTACTCAGATTAACACCATCATCAATCATCCACGTACCGTGAGCATCCACAACTGGTGGGCGCAGCACAGAATGCGGAGGTAGACATGCCTCGTGGGTTTCTAATCTAAGCAGACAAAGCAAAGGGCAAGCACACACACTGGCTTCGCATGTCTGCAACCTGCCTGTTGATGAATCACAGGGGGAAATTCAACAAGCAGGAGGGTCCATAGAGAGCATGGGGCCCCCGTGCTTCCTCCAGAGAGTCACAGAAACGGCAGCTCTCGGCCCAGGAGTCAGAGGTGCACATGGGGTATGTGCTGACCTTCCTCTCCTTCTCATTTGTCGGGGAAGAGATGAGGCGTTGCATGGGTGAAGTGAATTACATGACGCCTGTCCTCTCCAAACTGCATGATGTGCTGGGGAAGGTCTGTTATTTTCGCTGCAGAGGGTAGGCTCCCCTGGTGGCTCAGCAGTAAAGAACCTGCCTGTCAATGCAGGAGACACAGGTTCATAAACAGACATTTCTCCAAAGAAGACATACGGATGGCTAACAAACACATGAAAAGATGCTCAACATCACTCATTATCAGAGAAATGCAAATCAAAACCACAATGAGGTACCACTTCACGCCAGTCAGAATGGCTGCGATCCAAAAGTCTACAAGCAATAAATGCTGGAGAGCGTGTGGAGAAAAGGGAACCCTCTTACACTGCTGGTGGGAGTACAAACTAGTACAGCCACTATGGAGAACAGTGTGGAGATTCCTTAAAAAACTGGAAACAGAACTGCCTTATGACCCAGCAATCCCACTGCTGGGCATACACACCAAGGAAACCAGAATTGAAAGAGACACATGTACCCCAATGTTCACTGCAGCACTGTTTATAATAGCCAGGACATGGAAGCAACCTAGATGTCCATCAGCAGACGAATGGATAAGAAAGCTGTGGTACATATACACAATGGAGTATTACTCAGTCATTAAAAAGAATACATTTCAATCAGTTCTAATGAGGTGGATGAAACTGGAGCCTATTATACAGAGTGAAGTAAGCCAGAAAGAAAAACACCAATATAGTATACTAACGCATATATATGGAATTTAGAAAGATGGTAACGATAATCCTATATGAGAGATGGCAAAAGAGACACAGATGTATAGAACAGTCTTTTGGACTTTGTGGGAGAAGGCGAGGACGGGGATGATTTGAGAGAACGGCACTGAAACATGTATATTACCATATGTGAAACAGATCGCCAGTCCAGGTTCGATGCATGAGACAGGGTGTTCAGGGCTGGTGCACTGGGATGACCCAGAGGGATGGGATGGGAAGGGAGATGGGAGGGGGGTTCAGGATGGGGAACACATGTACACCCATGGCTGATTCATGTCAATATATGGCAAAACCAATACAATATTGTAAAGTAATTAGCCTCCAATTAAAATAAAAATATTTTTTTAAAAAAAAGGAGACATGGGTTCAGTCCCTGGGTCGGGAAGATCCCCTGGAGAAGGGAATGACTTACTCACTCCAGTATGCTTGCCTGGAGAATCCCATGGACAGAGGAGCCTGGCGGGCTAGTCCTTTGGGTCGCAAAGAGTCAGACACATCTGAGTGACTAACATTTTCACTTTCGAAAGGAATTTATGCAATTCAGTACATTTCAGTCTAAGCAAAATTTTGAAATCATCAAATTAGTTAAATGTGCAACCCCTGCAACTAAGTATCCATTAGTCTCATTCCCTAACGATGATGAAATGTTTAACAAATAGCATGTGATCTCTAAATTGTGCCAAATAAATTGATTATAGTGTCTCTTCAAGAAGTAACAAGGGCTCCGTTTGCTCAGCTTCCTCAGTGAGTTTTAATGTGTTCAGACCTCTGAACCATGGGTCTGAGATCGGGCTGGCAACAGCGTAAGGAAGGACAACCTCTAAAGGTGACCATATCAGAGAAACACCCACCTTCTCACTGGGTAATTGAAAAAATGAAGTCAGCACCTACCTAAGACCCCTTTTCCACTCCGAGCTGGCAGTGTGACCTCTGCCACTTACTTTTGCTAAGCCTCAGTTTCTCTGGTGATAGAACAGGTGTGATAGTCCTTAAAATTTGGAGTTTTGGGGAGGGCCGGACTAGATAATGTAGGAGACGAAAGACTTCAGAACAGTGGTAGGTAGGCTCACCCACAATAGTGATAGGTAACTATGTGTTGATTGACAAGTTCGGGTGGCTGAAACTAATACAATATTGTAAACCAACTGAACTTCAAGAATAAATGAAATAAATAAAAATAAAAGTTTTTGAAAGTTATAATTCTGAGGGAGTAAAGAAAACCTTTGGTATAACGGATACAAAGTTTCAGTTTTGCAGGATGGAGAGCATTCTAGAAATGAACGGTGGTGATAGTTGTGTAACAGTATGAATGCTCTCAAAGCCAATGAACTGCACACTTAAAACGATTAAGATGCTAAATTAGAAGTTATGTGTATTTCGCCACAATTAAAAAATATAAAATAATTCTCAAAAAAGTTCAGATGAACTGAAATCATTTTTTGAAACAAAAAATGCAGTTTAATTCTTGATTTTTACCTTCTACTTCAGCAAATGGCAGAAGATATTGCTCTGTCCATTTATAATTCAATGACTTTCAGATTTATGCTGATAATTTAGGATGTGAACATTCACCTTCACATACACCCTGCCCTCCTTCACCTTCCCTCTTCCCTATCAGAATAGCATCCCTCTTCCATCCTCTGTCCCCAGAGGAATCGGTTGAAGAGCATCTCCCATGAAATCATTATTAATAATTATTATTCATTATTAATATACTCAAGGACATGAGTTTGAACAAGCTCCGGGAGTTGGTGATGAACAGGGAAGTCTGACGTGCTGCAGTCCATGGGGTCGCAGTCAGACGCGACTGAGCAACTGAACTGAACTGAAGGAATGGTTTGCTGTCATCATGAAATAAGGTGGTTATGAGTGCCCTGTGCAGCGTCTGGCATGCAGTATGTGTCTGTTAATAAAGTTCAGTCATATCTGATCACTGTTTATAAACCAGAGTTTCCATCAGGTTAAATGCCCTGAGTGCCCCTACTGCCCCAAGACAAACCCTGAAGGTGAAGTCGCTCAGTCGTGTCCGACTCTTTGCGACCCTGTGGACTGTAACCTACTAGGCTTCTCCGTCCATGGGATTCTCCAGGCAAGAGTACTGGAGTGGATTGCCATTTCCTTCTCCAGGGGATCTTCCCGACCCAGGGATCGAACCCGGGTCTCCCGCATTGGAGGCAGACGCTTTAACCTCTGAGCCACCAGGGAAGCCCTTAGACAAACCCTGGACACTAAATATTCTTCAGATCTTCTCACAAATTTGACCCAGACTATTTTGAACACTGTACCAGGGAAGTACATACGAACATTGCTAATCTATAGTCAGTGGGCTACAAAATCTTTTCTTAGTAAATCCCACCAAAAATATACTTCCAGTGCAAACCCCTAAAGGTATATCTCTTAATTTATAAATTTGATGCTTTTTCTTACATATTATTAAGGCATGCATGTGATAAAACACACTCAAAATTGAAATTTTACAGGATAAACAAAATAACTTCTATAAGAATGCTATTTTATTTTATTCATTAAAAACACAAAATAATTTTTGTTTCCACAAAAATTTAGATAGTAATATTTTTATTGAGCACAGTGTAAATTTTTTAAAAATGTGGTTCCTTCTTAAAATCCTGGTTTAACGTAGTAAGCCAAAAGTCAGATTCTAAGTTCAGTTTGTTTTTGGACTTAATGACTGTCCTCAATGAAAAGGGTACCTCACAATGGTCTGCTGATCCAAATGGAAAAATATTTATAGTATTGACAGCAATTTCTAAATAGCAATATTTAGTATTCAGTCCTATCCTCAAATAATGAAAAGTTATTGCTAAAATCTGCATCCCAAATGTTCACTGAACGAGGTTTTACTCAAAAAAAAAAAAAAAAAAAACTCTAAACTCTCTTACTTATTCTTAAAACACTGAAAACACTGTCACTTCCATGAAGCCAAAAACTGTTTCTTAATCTTTTAAAAAATGGCTCCTATCACACAGTTAACAACCACTTGTCACCACAAGAAAAGGTTAGCAAATTTAGAACACTGTTCTTCTGTAAAAAGAGACAACTGCAAAATTTCTGAGACACAAGTGATTTTTATCATCACTGTCCATCTTACTACAAAATAACTGCAAAGATCCTGGCATTTTGTACATCTCTCCCACTTGTAAAAATCAGATCAGTTCCATCCACGATATCATCTAGTTCATTGTGCATGTCTTGGGTTTGATTGCTTTGCTGTGATACTTTGACTGTGAATTACCACCTGGTAAATAAATTGTATGAGTGATGCTATCCCTGTACACTCACCCCTCATCCTCTTCATATTCTAAAGCAGATGCTCCATCAAATGTTATTTTAAACAATTGTTCCATCAGAACAATATTTCTAGTAAAGTTATTTACAGCTGAGATGACCTGTTTTCTGACTTGTCATCCTATAATTGGTTCACAAAAGAATAGCTCTTTGTATGTTTTATTATTGAAGGAGAAGCTGTATCTGTACTTCACCCAGCTGTATAACAAACACTACTTGATTTGTTTCAATACTAGTTTCTTCAGAGTTTTCTCTGCATCTATCAGCAGTTTTGCTAGCTAAGGAATGAATATTCATTTCACTCAGTCATTCAGAAAGGATTTATTGAGCACGTGCTCTGAGTCAGTCGCTGTCCTAGGTGCTGAAAAAGTAAGGCACAAAATTAAGTTCTCACTGAGCTGTATGCCTGTGCAGGAAAACAGATGGTAAGCAAAAAAAAAAAAAAAAACAGAAGTACATGTCAGGGTAAGCACTCCAAAGAAAAGTTCAACAGGACACTGGGATAGCAAGTGGCAGAGTGAGCCTTTTCAGGTGATGCGGAAGACTTCCTTAAGAAGGTGACATTTGAGCAAAGGCATTGTGGATAACCCACGGAGTATCTGGAAGAAGAGCAGTTGGCAGAGGGGCAGCAGGGCAAAGGCCCTGGGGTAGGAGCCTGATTGGTGTGGCTGAACCAAAAGGTCTGTGTGCCTCAAGCCAGTGAGTGCAGGAAGACAAGAGGGCCAGAGGTCAGAGGATTTTTTTCCCCAACCAGGACAGGAAGCCCCTGGAGGGTGCTAAGCAGTGTGGCAAGATCTGACTTAGGTTTTAAAGGATTTCTGTGGCCACCCATGGAGTATAGACTGCAATATGGCAAGGCAGGAACAGGGGACCAATTTCAACTGTCCAAACAAGAGATGATACAGGTCATGATAAGAGGGTAAGAAAATTGTAAGAGTCCAAATAAAGTGTGGTGCAGAACCAAAGAGACCTGCTGATGGGTTTGGATATAGGGCAAGGGAGAAAGGAGCTAGGGCTTTTAATCTAAGCACTGGAGGAAATGTGGTGGTAATTTACAAGGGAGAAGAAGACCGGGGGTGGAACAAGGAATGGAGATTAAGAATTCAGTTTAGACATGCTAAATTGAGGAAGATTACATTCAAGGGAAGGTGTCAAGAAACCAGCCACTTATAAGAGTCTGGAGTTGCAAGAGAGGCATTTGGAATGGAAATATAAATTTGAAACTTGTCAGTGTGTAAATGGTATTAAAAGCCTTGTCACTATATTTTCCCATGTATTATTTCAGCTGTATTTATTGCCATGGGAAGAACAAGTATTTCCTCCAGCAGTATGCCTCTTTTATTTTTTTCACGACCAAGTAAGAAACCTCAAAAGATGCTTTTAAGCACTTTCCATTATACTAATTAAAAATTTTTAAGATGTTACATTGAATAGGACATTATTTTTAAGTCAATATAAAAAAGATAGTAGACATCTTTACTGTCTGTTTTTCCTATCTTGTTGGCTTTATACCCTTATTAGATAGTATTTCTAGGACATAACCATAGTTCAGATGAAGGTCATCGTTAGTAATAGTGGGTATAAATTTGTATTTGTGCTACTACGTAGTAACTTCACTACAAGAGTTGAGGCCACCATGGTGTCGTTTAGTAGGTGGTTGGATAAATAAACTATGATATATCCAGATACTTTATATTATATATTATTTAGTGCTGAATGCATATTGTTGTTGTCTATTCACTCAGTCGTGTCTGACTCTTTGTGAGCCCATGGACTGTAGCCCACCAGGCTCCTTTGTCCATGGGATTTCCCATGCAAGAATACCACAGTGGGTACAAGCACCAGAAAGAAATGAGCAATCAAGTCATGAAAAGATATGGAGGAAGCTTAAATGCATATTACTAAATGAAAGAAGCTAATTTAAGAGTCTATGTACCATATGATTCCAAGCATATGGTATTCTGGAAAAGCAAATCTTTGTAGATGGCAAAAAATACCAGTACTTATCAGTGGGCACGAGGTAGAGGAAATGAATAGATGGAGCACAGAGGATTTTTATTAATACTCTGCATGATACAATAATAAGTGTATATCATTATACATGTGTCCAAACCCATAGATTGTACAACATCAAGAATGACCCTTAAACTATGGACTTTGAGTAATTATGATGGGTCTACATAGGTTCATCAGTTCTAACAAACACACCACTCCACTGGGGGATGTTGCTAGGGGTGGGGCTGTACATATGTGAGGGCAAAGGTCATAGGGGAAATCTTTGTCCCTTCCCCCCAATTTTCCTCTGAGTCTTCATTGCTCAGTCGCTCAGTCGTGTTTGACTCTTTGCAACCCCATGAACTGCTGCACGCCAGGGTTCCCTTTTCTTCACTATCTCCCAGAGCTTGCTCAAACTCATGTCCATTGAGTCAGTGATGCCCTCCAACCATCTCATCCTTTGTCTCCCCCTTCTCTTCCTGCCCTCAGTATTTCCCAGCATCAGGGTCTTTTCTAATGAGACAACTCCTTCCATCAGGTGGTCAAAGTATTGGAGCTTCAACTTCAGCATCAGTCCTTCCAAATAATGTTAAACAGACTCTTAAAACTGCTACTCAAAAAAATGTCTTAATGAAAATAATTCAAATTAAAAATGATATCTAGTTCTAGAAGTGGGACTGTCATTGCCACTTCTTGTGCACTTATTCTTGCCTTATTCTTACCTTCTACCCACAATCACTGCAGATATCGTCTTATGCCACGTGTTCATTTGCAGGTAAGTGATTTACGTGAGACTAGACCACATCATCCTCACACCCACTCTCCCTGACGCACAAGAACCGCCGTCCACCATCCACCATCACCCCATAACCGCTTGGGAAAGTCCAGCTTTCTCTCAGGACACTTCCCTTCTCCGATAAGAATGTGACACTGGATGTTCTTCCAAGAAGCAAAGATATCATTCACTGAGACGAGTCTCCCTAAGGGTAAAGGAACCATCTCCAAGCCCCTAAGAGGAAGTGATGGCTTCATGCCTCCCCAGTCATTGACTAGACTGGGGGAACCAGATTTCTCTCTGGTCCTTCCACTGTCAGCCCGGTCTGGGCTCTCTCAAGCACCTTTAAAGAAGCAGTAGCTCTTTCAGAACAGGAGAGCTGACTTGGAAAGTCAAGTTTTCTAGTGATTGCTATACCATTCAGGGTCCCAGCAGAAAGCGGGCGACCCCCAAAATTTAAGGTAAGTTCAGAATGACTCCAGGGCTTCCCTGGTGGCTCAGGTGGTAAAGAATCTGCCTGTGATGTGGGAGACCTGGGTTCCATCCCTGGGTTGGGAAGATCCCCTAGAGAAAGGAATGGCAACCCACTCCAGTATTCTTCTCTGGAGAACTCCATGGACAGAGGAGCCTGGCAGGCTACAGTCCATGGGGTAGCAAAGAGTTGGACATGACTGAGCAACTTTCACTTTTTCAGAATCACCAAATGTTTGCAAGATGGTGGGCAGGGTGTAGGGACACCCTGGGGCACTGTGTAGTCCCTTTGGGCTGCTCATAGGCCAAGTCTCCCACCCTAAGGCCCAAGGAGGAGAGGGGAGGGAGTGACTATGAGAACATGGAAGAGAGTGTGGAAGACTGCCACTGGGAGAGGAGCAGTACCTTCAACACAGGCCACAGCCGGCCCAAGGAGATGCCACAGGGGAGTCAGGAGAAAGGATGCCCGCCGGCACCACCTTCCTGCCTCCCGTCTCCTGTCCCACTGATCAAATCCAGACAGCAAGAGAGCTCCTTGATGGAGTCGGCATCCTGGAGCAAAGAGCAGAGCAGAGCCTGGACCTGAGGAACACACAGGATAACCCACGTGATTCCCAAATGGAAGGAACCAATTACATCAGCGTCTACTCAAGGCACATTTTAAAAAACATGTGAGGACTTCCCTGGTGGTCCAGGGGTTAAGAACCGCCTGCCAATGCAGAGGACGTGGGTTCGATCGATCCCTCGTCTAGGAAGATTCCACAAGACTCAGGGCAACTAAGCCCGCAAGCCGCAACTACCGAAGCCCGCACACCCTAAAGCGCGTGCTCTGCAACAAGAGAAGCCCCTGCAATGAGGAGCCTGTGCACTGTGACAAAGAGTAGCCTCCCCCAGCCCTGCTCACCGAAAATGGAGAAAGCCCGCGCGCAGCAATGAAGCATCAGCACAGCCACATATAAAAAGTAAATAAATAAAACACGGGAATCCTGCAGAGACAACCCCCCCTCCCCGAAATTCAGAGTTAGCATATAGGGGTGCTGGAGAAGGAAACAGCAACGCACTCCAGTATCCTTGCCTGGGAAATCCCATGGACGGAGGAGCCTATGGTCCATGGGGTCGCAAAAGAGTCGGACAGCACTCAGCAACTAAACAAAATGGAGGGAAAAAAAAAGAGAGAGAGAGAAAAAAAATAGAGGGGTGGAAACTATACAACCTATGCTTTTTTTAATTCATTATATGATTCCAATGCACAACCAAGTTTGAAATCTCTGACTTTATAAGACACACAAATGACCTTGAAAATCCAAAGACATGTCACAAAATCCCTTCTCACCATAAATTCGAGCCCACAAGACCAAATCACCCTAAGAATCTTCTGTAGAGGGATTGCATTTTATACCATTACAGTGTCAGGCCTGGGGCAGCCCTTATCAGTCAAAAAGAGAACTGTGTCACTTTCAATCCTCAAGTACTAATCCCTAGGACAGCTGAGTCTAAGGATAAGTTTTTTGTACTGGAACTTGATTGTCCCTTTACCCTCTGAGTAGAAAATAGAAGCAATAGCTCAAAAAGACCTGATGCCTTGAAAACTTTGTATACAAATCTAGACCCTCAACTTGAAATGATTGGGGGCTCTCATGGATAAATTTATTTATTTAAATTTATTTCCATGAGGACCATCCATTGGCAAGGCACGTCGTTCAGAAATTTCATTTCAAGATCAGGCTTTCTGTTATGATCTTTGAAGTGAAGCCAGAAGGGGGAAAAATTGACAGTCTGAACTCTAGACTCTTGGCTTCAGAAATGCCTATTAATTCAATACAATAAAACTCACAACTCCTGGTAATTCTCAAGGTGCTCTTAAAATTGAAATTGATTCTGTGAAACTGCTTTCACCTACTATCATTAAGGAAAATTCCATTTTAACTCAACTCTTTAAAAGAGAGGAGGGCATGAAGAAAAGTATTATGTCCAGGAATACAGAATGTTATTTATGAACACTGGACCCAGGAGAAGGGAAAACAGAAAGCGTATACCCAGCCTGGACCACACATATGTCTGCAGGTCCTGGCTCCAGCCACATATTCCTAGGGACTTACATGGACGAAGCAGCTCAGAATTTCCCATCACACTGCACAGTTAAATGGCAAATTGTTTTCCACAAAAGTAACACAACCCAACATGAAAAGAAGTGTGGGCAGAGCGGCAGGGGGAGCAGAAGGCATTTCTTTACTTACACAGCCAGAGTAACAAAAGGACTTCCTTTGGGACTTCCCTGGTGATCCAGTGGTTAAGAATCTGCCTTGCAATGTAGGGGACACAGTTCGATCCCTGGTCAGGGAACTAAACTCCCACATGCCGAGGGGCAACTAAGGCTGCATGCCCAAACTACAGAGTCCGGGAGCCACAATGAAAGATCCTGAGTGCTGCAATTAAGATCCGATGCAGCCAAATAAATAAGTTAAAAAAAAAGAATTAGATTGTTTTTTTAAAAAAAGACTTCCTTTGACTGTAGATGTTGGAAAGTAAAGTCCAGGTTTATCCACATAGTGAATGGGTCCCCAGGGCTGTGGTTGGCATGGCTAGACTCAAGCTCCCTAACAGTGTGTTAGTTTGCCATGCAACCTTGAACCGAGGCTCTTAAATGTCTTCTACCAATTTCCCAAATGATGATAGGAAGAAAAATCTGCTAACCTTACAAACCCTATCAGAGTGAAAACTCCTTTTTCTACTGGATGATCCTCAGGGCTTCCCTGGTGGCTGAGACAGTAAAGAATCTACCCACCATGCGGGAGACCTGGGTTCAATCCCTGGGTTGGGAAGATCCCCTGGAGAAGAAAATCGCAACCCACTCTTAAGTTAAAAAAAAAGAATTAGATTGTTTTTTTAAAAAAAGACTTCCTTTGACTGTAGATGTTGGAAAGTAAAGTCCAGGTTTATCCACATAGTGAATGGGTCCCCAGGGCTGTGGTTGGCATGGCTAGACTCAAGCTCCCTAACAGTGTGTTAGTTTGCCATGCAACCTTGAACCGAGGCTCTTAAATGTCTTCTACCAATTTCCCAAATGATGATAGGAAGAAAAATCTGCTAACCTTACAAACCCTATCAGAGTGAAAATTCCTTTTTCTACTGGAAGATCCTCAGGGCTTCCCTGGTGGCTCAGACAGTAAAGAATCTACCCACCATGTGGGAGACTTGGGTTCGATCCCTGGGTTGGGAAGATCCCCTGGAGAAGAAAATCGCAACCCACTCCAGTATTCTTGCCTAGAGAATCTCATGGACAGAGGAGCCTGGCGAGTCATGGGGTCGCATAGCATTGAACACGATTGAGCAACTAACACTTTCACAGATATGTCCCGGTGTCAGTTCACTTGCTCAGTCGCATCTGACTCTTTGCAACCCCATGGACTGCAGCACGCAGCAGATACGTCCCAAACTGCAATGAAACACTTGCCATGAATGAGAAATCCAATGGCTGCCAAGTGGTTTTTAACTATTCCTGGAGAGTTGACTTTAAAAGTAGTTACAAAGACCTATTATGCAGCACATGGAACTCTGCTCGGTGTCATGTGCCAGCCTGGATGGGAGCAGGCTTCAGGGGAGAAAGAACACGTGTATATGTATGGCTGAGTCCCTTTGCTGTTTACCTGAAACTACCATAGCATTGCTAATTGGCTACACCCAAATACAAAGTGTTTTTGGTGTTAAAAAAAATTTTTTTTAAAGATAAACAAAAAAAAAGAAAGGAAAAAAAAAGTAGTTATTGGGACTTCCCTGGCAGTCCAATGGTTAAGACTCTGCACTTCCACCAAGGAGGGTGTTGGTTCCATTCCAGGTCTGGGAACTAAGATCCCACATGTTGCATGGCACAGCCAAAAAATAAAATAAATATAAGCCCTTATTTATGAGAGTAGCTAAGAGGCCAGTTCTGAAGACAGACAGCTCTGTTTACTTACTGTAGCAAGATGCTTTTGTAGGGTCACCAACACTTTTTTTCCCCTTTCCCCTTAATTCCTATTTCCTGTGACTCTTCTCCTCCACATACCAGAATCTTCTGCCTTTACTACCTGTATCAATGACAGGTTCAGTTCAGTTCAGTCACTCAGTTGTGTCCGACTCTTTGCGACCCCATGAATCGCAGCAAGCCAGGCCTCCCTGTCCATCACCAACTCCCGGAGTTCACTCAGACTCATGTCCATCGAGTCCGTGATGCCATCCAGCCATCTCATCCTCTGTCGTCCCCTTCTCCTCCTGCCCCCAATCCCTCCCAGCATCAGAGGGTTTTCCAGTGGGTCAACTATTCTCATGAGGTGGCCAAAGTACTGGAGTTTCAGCTTTAGCATCATTCCTTCCAAAGAAATCCCAGGGCTGATCTCCTTCAGAATGGACTGGTTGGATCTCCTTGCAGTCCAAGGGACTCTCAAGAGTCTTCTCCAACACC
>SJYT01081783.1:199601-252217 GCA_006410635.1 Cephalophus harveyi
CAGTCACCATCTGCAGTGATTTTGGAGCCCAAAAAAATAAAGTCTGACACTGTTTCCACTGTTTCCCCATCTATTTCCTATGAAGTGATGGGACCAGATGATCTTCGTTTTCTGAATGTTGAGCTTTAAGCCAACTTTTTCACTCTCCACTTTCACTTTCATCAAGAGGCTTTTTCGTTCCTCTTCACTTTCTGCCATAAGGGTGGTGTCATCTGCATATCTGAGGTTATTGATATTTCTCCCGGCAATTTTGATTCCAGCTTGTGCTTCTTCCAGCCCAGCGTTTCCAATGATGTACTCTGCATAGAAGTTAAATAACAAGGGTGACAATATACAGCCTTGACGTACTCCTTTCCCTATTTGGAACCAGTCTGTTGTTGTTCCATGTCCAGTTCTAACTGTTGCTTCCTGACCTGCATATAGATTTCTCAAGAGGCAGGTCAGGTGGTCTGGTATTCGCATCTCTTTCAGAATTTTCCACAGTTTATTGTGATCCACACAGTCAAAGGCTTTGACATAGTCAATAAAGCTGAAATAGGTGTTTTTCTGGAACTCTCTTGCTTTTTCTATGATCCAACGGATGTTGGCAATTTGATCTCTGGTTCCTCTGCCTTTTCTAAAACCAGCTTGAACATCTGGAAGTTCACGGTTCACGTACTGCTGAAGTCTGGCTTGGAGAATTTTGAGCATTACTTTACTAGCATGTGAGTAAGTCCTTGAAATCCATTGTGTAGTTTGCACTGAGCACACAGCTCAGTTTATACCAGCTACAGTTCAAGTGCCCAGAAGTCCCACGTGGCTAGTGGCTAGGAGCTGCCGCTTTGGAAAGGCAGTTCCAGAAAGTAACTTTTTCAACAGCTTCATTCCTCAGATATGAGCACCTTCGAGGTAGGTGCCTATCTGGTCTGAGACCTTGTAGAATTTACATTTTAGAGTGGATGATATAGTAAACAAGCACACAAACAAACAAGACAATTATTGATTGTGATGAGCAGCTTCTTCATAGTGAGTTGGGAGGGCATTTGAGTGCGGTAGGTGGGGATGAGGTGGTGGGGAGCCTTCTCTCCAGAAGGGACATCTGAACCTGAAGGACAGAACGAACCAGAGTGAAGACCGAGGCAGGGACTTCCAGGTGAGGCGGAGGCAAGGGCAGGAAAGTCCTTGGATCAGGAGCTGCAGACAGAACAGCTGTGTGGTTGGGCACAAGTGGCTGAACAGCTGAGTTGAGGCAAGGACCAGAGTGCTCTTCAGGGTTTGGGATTTTGTTCTAGAGGAGAGGAGAAATCACTGACCTGCTTTAAACTGGGGAGTGGTGGAGTCTGATCTCAGTTTTAAAAAGATGGTCCTGGGGACTTCCCTGATGGTCCAGTGGTTAAGACGTGTGTTTCCAATGCAGGGGATGTGGGTTTGATCCCTGGTCGGGGAACTAAGATCCCACATGCCGAGTGATGTGGCCAGGGGCAAAAAAAATAAGACTGGCTAGATCAAGATAAGTTGGGCCATTTGAGACCTCCTTTACTCCCTATACCTAGAAATGCCTTTCATTGAAAAAAAACTATAATGTAAATATTAAAATATAATATAAAATATATTTTTATAAAAATATAATAACCTATAATGGAAATAATTTCAAAAATAATATATAGGTGTACATATAACTGAATCACCTTGCTGTGCTTCTGAAACATTGTAAGTCAACTATATTTCAATAAAATATATATTAAGAAAAAAATGACAAAATTGAACTGTATATCTGAGTTTGATAGAAAGAGACAAATAACCTTGGATCAGAGACTAAGAGGGAAGTTAAAACACAGAACAGGAAGATTCCAAGTGGACTCTGGCTGCTGGGGGTGGGGGGTATGGGAGAGGGGCCAAGAGAAAGTTCCAGAATACAAACCCTAACGGATGGTGGCTGGAGTTTTCATGCCTTGAGACAAGGCTTGAGCCCTTTTGAAAAGGGAACTCAGAATGAAACCCCTTCATAAATGCAGGCCTCTGAAAGAGGTTTCCTGTTAGCTTAGCAGTCAAAGAATCCACCTGCAACGCAGGAGATACAGGTTTGATCTCTGGGTCAGGAAGATCCCCTGGAAAAGGAAATGGGAACCTGCTCCAGTGTTCTTGCCTGGGAAATCCTATGGACAGAGGAAGTTGGTGGGCCCCAGTCCATGGGGTCACAAAAGAGTTGGACACGACTTAGTGACTAAACAATAACAATAAAAAGCCTCCAATGAAATGGCTCAAGATACTTTCCCTCGTTAGCTCAGGGAAGGAAGAAGAATTTGTGTCTTTGTCTTGTGGAAAAAAGAATCTGTAAGAAATTAGAACTGCAATCTTGTGCCACGTGACAGGGTAAATTAAAAAAAAAAAATTACACTATCTGAGTGGTGTGTGCATAGTCTCTCAGTCGTGTCTTACTCTTTGCGACCCTTTGGATTGCAGCCTGCCAAGCCCCTCTGCCCGTGGATTCTTCAGACAAGGATACTGGGGTGGGTTGCCATTTCCGTCTGCAGGGGACCTTCCTCACTCAGGCATGGGGCTGGTATCTCCTGCACTGCAGGTGGAGTCTTTACCAGCCGAGCCATCAGGGAAGCCCCTGAGTGTTGCTCTTGTTGTTCAGGTGCTCAGTTGTGTCCGACTCTTCGCCACCTTAGTGGCGTGGGAATTGACAAACTGGCCCCAGACCAATGGGTTAGAATTAGGTAGGATGAGGAGACGGAGACCATATTAGGAGGCTCTTGTATTATTTTCTGGGGTTCTTGATCTTTAAAGTACAAATGTGGGACTTACCCGGTGGTCCAGAGGTTGATTCTGAGCTTCCAGTTCAGGAGGCTTGGGTTCAACCCCTGGCTGGGGATTTTATTAAAATGCAGATTCTGATTCCCTGGGTCTAGGTGGGGTGTGAGACTCTGCATCTCCAACAAGCTCCTAAGTCATCCCACTGCTGTGTGTGTTTGTGTCCTCACTCATGTCTGACTCTTTGCAGCCCCATGGACTGCAGCCCACCAGGCTCCTCTCTTCATGGGATTTTCTAGACAAGAATACTGGAGTGGGTTGCCATTTCCTTCTCCAGGGGATTGAACCCGTGTCTCTTGCATCTCCTGCAATGACAGGTGGATTCTTTATCACTGCACCACCTGGAAAGCCTGCTGTCAACGCTGCTGCTCTCCAAACCATTCTCTGAATGCCAAGTCTCTATGTAACAGACAACGGTGGCTTGGACTAGGCTGGTGATGAGAGAGACACAGGAAGATGGATTCAAAAGATAGGTTGGGGGAGAATTGCTACTGAAGGATAGATGTGAAAAGGAGAGAACTGATACTGAAGGACAGATGTGGACAGAGGGGAAAGGGAATCAGGGGAACCCAAGGCTGGGTTTCTGGCTTTGGTAACTGAGTGATGGTGGTGCCATTTACTGATATAGGGAAGACCAGGGCAAGAACAGCCTTTTTTTTTTTGGTCGGGGGGGGGAAGGGTACTGTGTTTGGGAGGATCAAAAACTCAAGGCCAGGCAACTGCAAATACCATATCTTATCTGCTTTCTCCGAAAAATGTTACTAGGAGGCATCCAGGATATGAATGATCTGTTTTCCCAGCTTGGGTTGCTGACAACAATCTTTGCTTTGTAGGTCCAATCTGGCAAGTCTTAAAAGCTTAATAAATAGCCAGCTTTGTAAACGAGGTCCAGAAATGACCAGCAAACTCCTCCTATCTGCCCCTCACACCTTCAATACACGCTTCCCTTGCTTAATACTGGCTATGACCAGAACACAAATCAGCTGAATTTAGGCTCTATCTACGAGGATCTTCCAAACTGCTCCACATGCAGTCAATTTGAACGAGCAGACTGCTTGAGCATTGCACTTTCTAATCACTGATATAACATGCGCAGAGTTAAGGATTCTTTTTTGGACAAGTATTTCTTTAAAAAGAAAAGAAGTTATCTTTGTGTCAGGCACTCTGTTAGGTACTTTTACACACATCATCCACTTCAGTTGCTTCAACAATTTTTTCCAGGTAGGTGCTGTTATTTCTCTTTTCACAGATGAGGAAAGTTGGAAAAGACCCTGATGTTGGGAAAGATCTGGGGCAAGAGGGGGCAACACAGGATGAGATGGTTGGATGGCATCACTAATACAATGGACATGAGTTTGAGCAAACTCTGGGACATAGTGAAGGACAGGGAAGCCTGGTGTTCTGCAGTTCATGGGATCATAGGGGGGGGAAGGGTACTGTGTTTGGGAGGATCAAAAACTCAAGGCCAGGCAACTGCAAATACCATATCTTATCTGCTTTCTCCGAAAAATGTTACTAGGAGGCATCCAGGATATGAATGATCTGTTTTCCCAGCTTGGGTTGCTGACAACAATCTTTGCTTTGTAGGTCCAATCTGGCAAGTCTTAAAAGCTTAATAAATAGCCAGCTTTGTAAACGAGAAATGACCAGCAAACTCCTCCTATCTGCCCCTCACACCTTCAATACACGCTTCCCTTGCTTAATACTGGCTATAACCAGAACACAAATCAGTTGAATTTAGGCTCTATCTACGAGGATCTTCCAAACTGCTCCACATGCAGTCAATTTGAACGAGCAGAATGCTTGTGCATTGCACTTTCTAATCATTGATATAACATGTGCAGAGTTAAGGATTCTTTTTTGGACAAGTATTTCTTTAAAAAGCAAAAGAAGTTATCTTTGTGTCAGGCACTCTGTTAGGTACTTTTACACACATCATCCACTTCAGTTGCTTCAACAATTTTTCCAGGTAGGTACTGTTATTTGTCTTTTCACAGATGAGGAAAGTTGGAAAAGACCGTGATGTTGGGAAAGATCTGGGGCAAGAGCGGGCAACACAGGATGAGATGGTTGGATGGCATCACTGATTCAATGGACATGAGTTTGAGCAAACTCTGGGACATAGTGAAGGACAGGGAAGCCTGGTGTTCTGCAGTTCATGGGATCATAAAGAGGCAGACACTACTGAGCGGTGGAACAACAACTGTTATTCCCTTTTGCACAGATGAGGAAACTGGGCTCAGAGGGACAAGTAACTTGTTCAAGGTCCCACACAGTCAGCGAATGGAAGGGCTGAACCTCTGTCAGCCTTGGTCCAAAGTGCAAGTTCTTTTTACACTGCTCTGGGCTCCCAGTTTCTAGGGGAAATTAATTTAGTTTTCTAGTTGCTAGTTAAATCCCAATTGTATGATTAGGCCACCCAAGATGGCTATTCTCTTGCTCTTCCTGCTCGACCAGTGCCTGGTTCACCTACACCCTGATTGACCTTCCCTCTGAATCATAGAGCCTAACCAGTAAATGCCTATGTACTTGCCCCAACCCCAGCTAGTGATTGTTCTAATCTTTAGATCAGAGCCATCTCCACTATGATAGTTTATCAAAGGGGCAATGAGAGGCATGCCCCTCTGCTGGTTTCTCTGGCAACTGATGAACAAATCTGATATTAATTAACCCTGTAACTGGTTACCTCCTTTTCCCTCTGGTAGCAAAGACTACTGCCACGTTCTGCCGGCTGTCTGCTGCACACATTGGGGCGTTGCTCCAGGACCTTGCTTCAGTCATGTAAGATCCTCCCTCCATTAAACTACTGATGTCTCTGTTACTGACTCCAGGCTTCAGTCTTGAGGCTGGGCAAGCACAGGGCTTGCGGGCCTGGGAGGTGCAGCCCAACACCAGTGTCTGGAGATATTCTTTCAGAGTCAGGGTGAGGGAGGCTCAGAAGAGTGTGCTAGAGAAGGCAGCACTTTACACCATGCTTTCAAGAATGGCGAGGACCTGGAAAGACAGGGGACCCTTCCAGGTAGCAATTCCAGGTCGTGAGACTAAACGCAAGCCGGGCAAGCTGGCAGCCTCTGCTCACAGGCTTTCTCCCACTCCCATCTTCCCTACAAACATCCGGGTTTCTCCTGGCCCAGGTTAAATGCCTGACGCCTTTAGGCTGAAAGAGGTGTCCATTTCCTATTCACTCATGACACCCTGTGATTATTTATATCACTGCTACTTCCTTATTAAATGATTCTGCATTCAACTATATATAAAATAGATAACGAATAAGGACCTACTGGACAGCACCGGGAACTCTACTCCATACTCTGTAATGGTGCATATGGGAAAAGAATCTAAAAAAGAGTGAGTATATTTATATATATAGCTGATCCACTTTCTGTACACCTGAAACTAACACAAATTATAAAATCAATATACTCCAATAAAATTTTTTTAAAAATTAAAAACGATTGTGTTTTGTGTTCCCCTCTTGAGGACAAGGATTTCATATATTTTTGAACCCCTAGAGACAAAACAATGCCTAGTACATAATAAGCTCTTGATAAGAAAAAAGTTTTTTGGAAGAATTGAGTGTTTTTTCATGATGATTTTCCTTCCCTCTGCACTGTTATGTTAGTTGGTTTGTTCCACTCCACGTTGGTTGGGATATATCAGTGATTTAAACAAGATAAAGTACCGCTTCCATGTGAGAGTCAGAGTAGCAGCAGGCCATACTGATAAGGTGCCTTTGCGGGGCACACGGGGGTTGGGGGGTGCCCAGGATCCTGCTGGCCAGTAGCTCTGTCATCCCTCAGATGTCCCCTTCATTTATTTGCACAATTGGA
The DNA here is from genome assembly GCA_006410635.1 of Cephalophus harveyi. NCBI lineage: Eukaryota > Metazoa > Chordata > Mammalia > Artiodactyla > Bovidae > Cephalophus > Cephalophus harveyi. The sequence goes on from SJYT01081783.1 coordinate 206,228, forward strand.
GGTGGCTCACCACCCCATCTGGAGAAGGTAATGACACCCGACTCCAGTACTCTTGCCTGGAAAATCCCATGGACGGAGGAGCCTGGTTGGCTGCAGTCCATGGGGTCACGAAGAGTTGGACATGACTGAGCGACTTCACTTTCACTTTTCACTTTCATGCATTGGAGAAGGAAATGGCAACCCACTCCGCTGTTCTTGCCTGGAGATTCCCAGGGACGGAGGAGCCTGGCGGGCTGCCGTCTATGGGGTCACACAGAGTCGGACACGACTGGCGCGACTTAGCAGCAGCAGCAGGACTTAGTTGTGGCACTAGGGATTTTTAGTTGTGGCATTCGGGATCTGGGCTTCCCTGGTGGCTCAGTGGTAAAGAATCTGCCTGCCATACAGGAGACTCAGGTTTGATCTCTGGGTCGGGAAGATCCCCTGGAGAAGGAAATGGCAACCCACTCCAGTATTCTTGCCTGGAGAATCCCATGGACAGAAGAGCCTGGCGGGCTGCTCTACAGCAAGAATCAGACACAACTTAGTGACTAAACCACCACCACCATCACCACGTGGGATATAGTTCCCCGACCAGACATGGAACTCAGACCCCCTGCACTGCGAGTGTGGAGTCTTAGCCGCTGGACCACTGGGAAGTCCTGCTGCTTCCTTTTTAAAGGTGCACCTCTCCCATCTCTTCACATCCCATTTTCAGGACCTGGTCATGTGACTGGAGATGGCTACAAAGGAGACTGGAAAAGTAGTTTTCATCTGGGCAACCATCTAAGGCTAAAATTTCCATTACCAGGGAAGGAAAGAATAGATATGGGAGTGTGGGGAGGGCAGGAAGAAGTAGCAGTGTCTGTCTGCCACTCTTTCTTTTCTTTTTTAAAAAAATTTATTTTATTGAAGTATTATTGATTTACAATGTCGTGTTAGTTTCTGGTATACACCCAAGTGATTCTGTTATACATATATACAGATTCTTTTTCATTATGGTTTATTACAGGACATTGAATATAGGTCCTTGTGGTAGAGTAGAACCTTGTTGTTTATACTCCATTCTTATACTGGTGTATTGTAAATATCCAGACAGTTCCATATGATATGCTTGACCTATTTTTTTCTTTCCAAGGTGCAATTTCGATGGAATTACTCACCAATCATGCATAGTCATCTTATGTGTCCTCTGGGAGCATGAAATCTTTCATCTGTATCTTGCACAACCTTGATCGTATAGCATGCCTGGTACCTAGTTACTTAATCAATAGTTGCTGAATGAATGCATGGGTGAGGAAGAGAAGAGCTTTGTCATTCCGCCATGCCCTGTCTCTGTGGAGCTGGATTTATCAATCACATTAGGTCAACAGTACAAATAAATCAGTATTATCTGTGTTGAGTTATTACAAAATGTGGAAGCATTGAGGGACATCAGCATCGTCTTCCCTGCCCTCTGGTGGTGCTCTTGAGCCACAAGAGTCAGACTGGGGACCAGTGACTTTACTCCCAGAACACATGTCACAAGGTCAACTGTACCACCACCATCTTCTCCCCCTTTCCTCTAGTTCTCCTTCAGAAGAAGGACCCTGTCTCCACTCTGCAGTTCTAGAAACACTTCTTTTAAGTTAGAATGCAAATACCAAGGAGTTGTGTGTATGTACTTAATTGCTCAGTCCAGGGTAAATAAATAATCCTGAGGATTTCCATTTTCTAAAGAGTCTTGATACTGCCCTCTCTGCACGTTTTGATCAGTGGCTTTGGCTTTTTGCCAGGCTTCTCTGACCATGGACTTCTCCAGGCAAGGATACTGGAGTGGGTAGCCATTCCCTTCTCTAGGCAATCTTCCCAATCCAGGGATGGAACCTGGGTCTCCTGCATTGGAGGCAGATTCTTTACCACCTGAGCCACGAGGGAAACCCCAGCTTTATGAAACTGGATAACATTTTGGCAATGTCAGGGCCAGCTGGCCCCCAAGAGTCTGTTACCATGGCAAACAGTAAGGTCATATAAGGATTACCCACTTGACCCGAGCTTGTTATGTCTAGACACTCATGCTGAGGGCGACATCACCCAGGAAATCAGGGACTCATAGGCCTGCCCTCGTTTCTCGTTTGTCACATTTTCCTCCAGCCTCCTGGAAACTCCAAACAGGATTTCCAGCTCCTTTCAGATTCCTGTCTGGCATTTCCTCGCTCTCTGCTCTCCTGGGGACAGGACTGCTTTTGGCAGACAGACGCTACCCCTCCCTCCCCCAATCCAGGAAGGGCCCTGGCCTCTATGACAGCAAATCCATTGCACCACTTAGGTTTAATTAGAGCACAATGACGGATGATTAGTTTACACATCAAAGCACTGAAACAACTTGACAAATTGGCCCCATCCCAAAGCCCAGCGCGGGAGCTGGCCTTGAACTCAGAGGCTCTGCCCATGGGGGCTGCGGAGGTGGCCATGAAAGCTCGGCAGCCCCAGGCAGGGGCACGTACAAGGAGTTCTGTTTCTCAGGAGAAGAAATGCATCCCAGCTGTTTCCAGCCCTGATTGTGCCTCTCCATCTCCCTCACCTTGACTTTCCGCCTCCTGGCTCTCCCCGGCTGCTGCTTAAAGTTCACGTGTGGTAGGCTCTTGGTAATTTGGAGACAGATGATCAACCCATGAGTTACCCAAGCCCTTTGCTAGTTCTCTTTTTTTACCCTGTTTACCCTCCAAGTGGGATTTGGACTGTTCTTTAGGATACCTACCAAGGAAGGAAAGAGAAACAAAATTCATCTTCAAACCAGCTACTTGGTTACAAACTGATGATTCTTTTGTTGGCAAACTAATGGAGGAAAGAGATAGAAATTATAGACTGCAGTGGAGTAAAGGAATTATTTCTAGGTCTCCTTTCTGTATACTCTCTCACGCCTGTGTATGACCTGAAGTCAGGTGAACCCAGGAGAGCACGTGGGATTAGACTGTTTCCGAGGTTTATCACATATTTCAGATCTCTGATTGTCATGCTGGGTCCCAGGGAGGTTGATGGTGTGTTGGAAGCCGTTTGGGTTCTTCTGGCTCAAAAGGCCAGTCTGTTCATACTAACAATCACTTAATTCGGTGATTAAACCAACAAAAAAAACTCCTAAACGTCCACCCAGGAGTTGAATTGAATCGACCCTCTCTCTTGGTCTACACTCATAGCCTCATGGAAGAACAATTGGTGTGTCCTGCTTCAGAGTCATCTCATCAAAGTCAATGGCAGAGCCGAGACTTGAATCAAGGTCTTCCTCCGTAGCCCTTATCCCTCAGGACTACGTGATCTTTCCAGTGGTCGGAAGGATACAGGGCTGCGGTCACATAAACATCGCACGGAGCGCGAAGGCTCAGGCCTCTCTCCTGAACAATTGATGGAGACGCAGTGCATGGTGGGATTCTTGTTTGCTTGCTGTGGGCCTCCGGGGTGAGCGGGCATCAGCCTCACCACTGTGATGTGGGCAGACAGATGAATGCTGGCTGCCTGTAGCACGGGACAGTCAGTGGGCGGGAGCTGGGTTCAGACTGCTGTAAGCGAAGCACTTCAGAAGGAGGATGACACGGCATTATTACCATAAACCAGGAGTCTATTGATCGGGCTGATTAAAAAACCTTCCAAGGCACGGGGGTAATTAGCACAATTTACAGCGTAGCAGTTATCAGCTTCATTGCTTAATTAACAATGTAAATATCTTCCTAAATGACATTTTATAATCATGATCAGACCCTCTAGCGTTTGCCCTGTTCACTGCTTAATTCCTTTCCAGATGTACAGATAGCCAGCCGCCTAACATACCCTTGCTGCATCTTATAAGATAAAACAATTGTTCACGCCCCGCGTCTCCTCTTTTGGATCTTACTAGGGGTCTGTCCTGCCTTCCTCTCTCCAGCCTGAAATCTACAGTCTGCCAATTGAATTGCCAATTAAAAGTACTTAATTAGACGTGAAAGGGGAGTTCTGTCATGTTCTGGATTCTGAACTATTTTTTATTTATGTGCTTAGCAGGATAAGTCATCTTAAATTAGCATCACATTTTTCCCTCTGAAGAGCATGTGAGAAATGAGGCTATTAGGAGGAGAGGTTTAACACAATATTTGTGTACCCTAGTCATGGGTGCAGGGAATCATCCCAAGCGCATATGGCGTTTTGGCAAGCAGGGTTACTCTTCATCTTTATTTTATTTCCTTATCATGTCTTGTTGAATTAATGTTTGCAATAGAAATTTTGGCCTTCCTTATCAAACATATGTGCAGACAACTTATTGTTTGATTTTTTTAAAACTTTCAGTTCACTTCTTCTTTTGAGTATCAGGGCCATACCGAAAGATTACTGTTCCATGTCTAAGTTCCCAATGGCATACAAACAAATTCAAATCTTAATGCAGCCCTGCAGGTGGAAAGTTCAGAGCTCATAATCCTCCTTGGAAAGAATGCCCCCTAAGCTTTCCATTCCTGGAGGCCTGATGATTTCACCTGGTGAATGATCCATTTCTGAACTTTCTGCTCCTACTCACTTGATGGTGACCAATACAGTTACATATCTACACAATGTGCAGAAAGGGGGTTTAATACTAACCAGTGCAGAGTATATTGGAAAAATGGTAGGGAAGGCAAACATGAATTTGGGAGGAATTTGCTGTGGGTTTTAATTAACCATCTTGCCCTTGTTCCCCATTATCATTGATTTGTGTGATAAGTGCCAATTATACATGTCATAAGTATACTGCTTTTTGCTGAAGACAAGAGATCTCATGTGTGATGCAAATCAGGACTCTCAGAATGCTAATTTTGTAATGAGCCAATGCATTCTTCAAGGAGTTTATAGTCTAGAGGGGGAATAAAACATGTGCATAAATAATTATAATGCAAAGTAGAGAACTGGTGGGTCATGAGACAGCGAAGAAAGAATTATGGCCAAAAAAGAGGGTGGAGGAATAAATTATAGTTGGGGGATTTAGGAAGGCCTGCTTGAAGGTGGGGGCAAACTGGCTTAAAAGCAGACTGAGCGTATAGGGTGTGGTTTCCAGATGAGGGGAACAACAGGAAGATAATACAGAGGTGGGACAGCATGAAATTTAAATGAGGAACAGGATGTTTACCATGGCCTCTACAGGAGGGATGCGAAGGGAAGCAGTGGCAGGAACACTGCAAAGGTAGGTCGGGGCTCCCTGGTGCAGAATCTAGCATCCAAAGCCAAAACAACTGCATTGATTTTGTAAAATATATCTTTATTTATTTGGCTGTGTCGGGTCTTAGGCACCGCACACGGGATTTTCACTGCGTCGTCGCTCTGTAGGTGCAGGGCCCTGGCTTACTTGCCCAGAGGCATGTGGGATCTTAGTTCCCTAACCTGGGATGAAACCTATGTCCCCTGCGTTTCAGGGTGGATTCTTAGCCCCTGAACAATGAGGGAAGGCCCTGCACCGAGTTTTGCAGATCACAGATTGGCTTTTTTTTTTTTTTTTTTGCTAAAGGGCCAGAGAGTATATTTTAGGCTTTGCAGGATATGTGATCTCTGTCACAAGTACTCAGCTCTGCCATTGGAACACAAAATCAGTCAGAGGCAACATGTACATGAATGGGCATCACGATGTTTCAATAAAACTTTACTTATGGACACTGAAATGTGAATTTTCATGTGTTACAATACATTCCTTTTATGATTTTATCAATACTACTCTCCTCTGCTATTGGGGTAGGCAGAGGCATGAAGTTGTACATGCATGCTAAGTCACTACAGTCGTGTCTGACTCTTTGTGACCCTATGGGCTGTAGCCCGCCAGGCTCCTCTGTCCATGGGATTCTCCAGGCAAGAATACTGGAGTGGGTTGCCATTTCCTTCTGCAGGGGATCGTCCCAACCCAGGCATTGGACCCGTATCTGTTATGTCTCCTGCACTGGCAGGTGTTTTTTTTTTTTTACCCACTAGCAACACCTGGAGAGTCCACTGGGGTAAGGGGTATGAAGCCGTAACCATCTCCTAAGCTCTGAGTTTTTCTTTACTTTTGGACATATTCCCATAATCACAGAGAACCAAGTGCTGATGAGTTTGGATCCAGGGCGGCAGAGAACCACAGAGTCAGGGCCTCAGTGATGGTGATGGCACACGCGTGCACCGGTGGCTGTGGTTCCATCACCCTGTTGGCCCGGACCAAGCTTCAGCATGTAGCACGAGGGCAGCACCCCCAGTGGGCTTAATGGTATTTGCCCTAGGTCACGAGTTTTGACAATCCCTGTGTGGGTAGATGTAACACACAGACTGTCCTCTACTTTTATGAACCCACATTCTGGTACACTATACACGGACATTCCTAAACCAATTTCCCTGTATTGAATTAGGTCTTTCTGTACATGAACAGGCTAATAACTTCCATCCATCTCCTGGGTAAGATTCTGTGTGTGCGTGTGTGTTCAGTCCTGTCTGACTCTTAATGACCCCATGGACTGTAGCCTGCCAGGCTCCTCTGTCCATGGGCTTCTCCTGACCAAGAATGCTGGAGTGGGTTGCCATTTCCTCCTCCAGGGGATCTTCCTGACTCAGAGATGGAAACTGCATCTCCTGCATCTCTTGTATTGGCAGGTGGATTCTTTACCTTTGAGCCACATGGGAAGCCCCATGATTCTGTAACTTCCAGAAAATAGTTTTCCTCCTCCCCAACCCCCCTGCCCCTGACTGCACCAACCTGCCCTCCAGGACTGGGATGGGAATTTAGACTGTGGGAAGCCTCCTAGCCTCCTCCAGCTTTCCTTCCCACCCAGATTCCTTGAGAGTTAATGTAGGGCTCACAGAGGCAGGTACAGAAGGAATGCTGAACCAGGCTTTTCTTTTGTGATCTGGATCAAAGTAGTTGTCTCTCGTTTCCGATTACAACTGGCATGACATAGAATTTTCTAAAACCATAAAATGTATTTTTTTCTGATTTGCAATTACATGTTTATGCTTGAATAGAATGTATCTTGTTTAACTCCTCTTTTATCTTCTCTGCCCTCTCTTACTCAGAAATGTCTTTAATTTTTTTCCAGCAAGAACTAACGTTGAACAATATACAGCAAAGAAAAGGTTTATTGCTGCTGCTGCTGCTAAGTCGCTTCAGTCCTGTCTAACTTTGTGCGACCCCATAGATGGCAGCCCACCAGGCTTCCCTGTCCCTGAGATTCTCCAGGCAAGAACACTGGAGTGGGTTGCTATTTCCTTCTCCAATGCATGAAAGTGAAAAGTGAACGTGAAGTCGCTCAGTCGTGTCCGACTCTTAGTGACCCCATGGACTGCAGCCTACCAGGCTCCTCCACCCATGGGATTTTCCAGGCAAGTGTACTGAAGTGGGGTGCCATTACCTTCTCCAAAAGGTTTAATAGGTAACTAGCAATGTTTCAAGAAGGAGGGTATGGTCGGCTGACCCAAAGGCTGCCAGGAGCAGAGGAAGGAAGCTAAGGACAGAGTGGAGAGGAGCTTATCATAACGTGGAATCCACTGAAAACCTTGTTAAGAGCAATTTTGGTGGCATGACGATGGAAGCCACCTGTATCCCCGGAAGGGTGAACGGGAGGGAGAATGAGTGAAGAAGTTAGATAGCCTGTGTAGACAATTAATGATGGCTTCGTCACTTAGATCTCAGTTTAAATGTCACCTCTTTGGAGTAATCTGAAGTAGCCATTTGAAGACTGTCTATGCTTACTCACTCAGTTGTGTCCAACTCTTTGCAACCCCATGGACTGTAGCCCACCAGGCTCCTCTGTCCATGGGATTCTCCAGGCAAGAATACTGAAGTGGGTTGCCATTTCCCTCTCCAAGAGATCGAACCCAGGTCTCCCGCATTGCAGGCGGATTCTTTACGGTCTGGTGACTGTCACAAGGCTATATTTCTCACCAAAGCACTTATCTATGACCTGATAGTGTGTTCTTTCTTTCTTTGCTGTTCTCTGCCACTAGGACACCACATATGCACAATAATCATATCGTGTGTTATTTTTGTATATCTCCAGAACCTAGAAGATTGCTTGGTTCCTGTAGGTATTCTGTAAACATTTGTTGAATGAATAGATAAAAGTCTGGCTGTGGTAGAGGGTAGAGCAATATAGCCCAGAGCTTCTCACACTTTAGTGTACCTGGGGATCTTGTTAAAAGGCAGACTCTGATTCTGTAGGGATAGGTAGGAGATTCTACATTTCTAACAAGCTCCCAAGTGAGGCCAGTGCTTCTGGTCTGTGAATCCCATTTTGAGTAGCGAGTACCCTGGGTTACTTTGGTACAGTGCTCAGAGTGAAGAGGTGGAGAAAAGAGGGGGAAGGCAGAGGGGACAGAATATAGAGACTCAGCCGGAGGAGGGGTTGGTTTTTCAAAGGCAAAAGGAAACTTTCCCCTGTTTAATAGGAAAAAAGCAGAAGTGAGGAGAGGAGGAAATTCTTGACTGAGGGTGCCTAACTTTTTTCAATGAGGTCATCATCGGAGAGAGAGGGTGGAGGTGGGCTGTGGGTGTTCCAGAAACAGTCATTTTCTTCCCAGATATCTTCCAGTATGACTGAGTTTGCATCAAAAATTTAAAGCAAAACATCAGCTCTCTTGGGTCATTTCCCCAACATTAATCTGCTTGGGTGCAGGCTGGAGAAAGAGGATGGAAGGGTCATCCAGAGAGAGTGTGACAGAGGGCAAGGGGAACCAGGGAGTTGTGGGTGTTGGTAAGGGGGAGTGAGTTTAATGATGGAACACAGGAAGTGGGGCAGAGACACTGGGACCCTGCGACACTGCTACTCAGTCCTGCTCTCATGGGGCTCTAGTGGGGAAGACAACATACATATCTATTGTTGTTGCTATTCGGTCGCTAAGTCACGTCTGACTCTTTGTGACTCCATGGACTGCAGCATGCCCGTCTCCTCTGTACTCTCCACTGTCTCCTGGAGTTTGCTTAAATTCATGTCCTCTGAGTTAATAATGCTATCTAACCATCTCATCCTCTGCTGCCCTTCTCCTTTTGCCTTCAATCTTTCCCAGCTTCAAGGTCTTTTCCAGTGAGTTGTCTCTTCGCATCAGGTGGTCAAAGTATTGAAGCTTCAGCTTCAGCATCCTTCTTTCCAACGAATATTCAGGGTTGATTTCCTTTAGGTTTGACTGTTTTGATCTCCTTGCAGTCCAAGGGACTCTCAAGAGTCTTCTCCAGCACTACAGTTCGAAAGCATCAATTCTTTGGTATGTATGTGTGTAACCAGCAGAACTGTCAATGCCTCACCCATAATTCCTTGAGCCTTCCATCACGTATATCTGGCTGACTTGCTGCTGCCAGCATCTGCATCTCTGCCTGACAGCATTGCAAGCCAGAAGTAGTACCAGGGGATCAGTGCTGTTGAGAGCATCAGGCAAACAGTAACTAACAGGAACTGATGTATAAATACCCTGGCTCCCACAACCCTCCAGTGGGATAACTGATGTGTGTGTTCTATTTTGGTTCCTCAGCAGGATAAAACTTAGTGCCCTTCGTGGTAACTTGCTGAGCAAGATTCTCTTTCTTTATGGGTTGCCTTCCCTGTCTCACTGCCCATAATGGATATTTTCTAGGCTCAGCTCCTAAACAGATTACTTGCTCTTGAATCCTTGTTTCAAAGTCATCTTCTTCTGGGGGAAGATGAACTAAGGTGTATATAATTATAAACTGTGATGCACACCCTAGAGACAAGTACAGGCTATGTTACTCTTTGGGAGGAGAGGGGTATCTGCCCCAGTGTCTAGTGGGAGTGGGGGCATCGGGGAAGTTGATCTAAAGGAGGCACAAGGTGGAAGGAACATGGGGCTTTTGAGGGTCTGAAAGGCCACGATGGGCCGAGCAGGGAACGAGGGACACTAGGTAAGGCCTAAGAAGGAAGATCCTGCAGGGTCTTGCTGAATGTGGTAAGGCATCCAGCATATCCAGAGAATGTTGAGAAGCTGTTACAGGAGCTAAAGAGGACAGTGTCAGGATCAGATGTGCTTCTAACAAAAGGTGGAGAAGGACAAGAGGACAGGACTGGGAGAGATGGCACTCAGAGGCTTCTGCTAAGACCCTGGGCTTTGCATGGAGGAGCCTCAACAAATGTTTGCTGAAGTGGAAGGTAACTAACCATAGTCTCTGTATGTAAGTTGCTCAATTCGTGTCTGACTCTGTGACTCCATGGACTGTAGCCTGTCAGGCCCCTCTATCCATGGAATTCTCCAGGCAAGAATGCTGGAGTGGGTAGCCATTCCCTTCTCCAGGGGATCTTCCTAACCCAGGGATCGAACCCAGGTCTCCTACCTTGTATGCAGATTTTTCACTGTCTGAGCCCCCAAGGAAGCCCAGCTAATGCTAACCCTATTTGATTGATCAGAATGCCTTACTTCTGGGCCAGAATGAGTAATGGTTTCCCTTAATTGATGATGCCCTTTTGTTCAGGGCTACTTCACTTAACTTTATCAGGCTTTGGGGGAGGAAAAGATAACTTCTTTTAATTTTTTCTCATTCTCCACTTCCTTTTTTTTTTTTTAACCTTCTCTTCTCTCTCCCACCTTCCTCTCTACACTTTGTCTCTTATCTTCCTCCAAATTATACTTTTAAATAAAGTGGATCATTTCATACAGTCTCCACTTCTATTAATCATGGCATTTAATTCTTCTTTGTGGCCAGCTTAATGCTCTGCAGATGTAGTCAATGGAAACAGGATTACACTTTGTGAACAAGGTGATTTTAAAGCGGATCGTGAGTAAAATGCCATCAACATGATCCTTTGTGAATATCTCCATATACACACCCAGCAGGCACTTTTTATGGGGAAAATTCCATTCCAAAACTGATTAATGCAAAAAATTGCATGCCTGTGTGTGTGTGCATGTTATTTATAATCTGAAATCATGAGACATTGAGCATATTTTCAAATAGAAAAAGTAAAGACTCCGTATTCAGAGATGACACGCGTCTGATCATCATTGTGGTCTCACGTGTGGCCACTGTAGATATATGACTACAGAACACACTGAGAATATAGAGTGATTTATACTGGTCAGCAAGTTTAGATTTACAGAGCTGCAGAAAGAAACACAGGACAGAGAGAGGTCCAGAAAGGCTAAAACCCAGGCGGTAAATTACTCTCCTAGTGTAAACAGTCCGGAGAAGGCAATGGCACCCCACTCCAGTACTCTTGCCTGGAAAATCCATGGACAGAGGAGTCTGGTAGGCTGCAGTCTATGGGGTCGCTAAGAGTCGGACACAACTGAGCGACTTCACTTTCACGCATTGGAGAAGGAAATGGCAACCCACTCCAGTGTTCTTGCCTGGAGAATCCCAGGGACGCAGAAGCCTGGTGGGCTGCCGTCTATGGGGTCGCACAGAGTTGGACATGACTGAAGGGACTTAGCAGCAGCAGCAGCAGTGTAAACAGTCACAGTTGTACCCTTCTTCCTCTTTTACTCTTTTTGTGTGTTTTAAATCCTTGCTCATCCCCTTGTGCAACCTAGCAATTAAAGAAAAAAGACACTAGTCCTCTGAGATTTCACATAACCTTTTATACCCAATATTTTCATTGTCTTTAACAAAATCTTTAGTAGTCAGTGAGGGTTGTTTTGCAACACCCCAGGGTGGAGAAGATCTGTGCCTAGGGATTTCCATTTTCACCCTGGTGTCCTTTTTTGGCACATTCACCCGTCACCCCAGGCCCCTCGCCCTGTGTTTTGGCAGGATTTGAGACATGCAAATGGCAAACTGGTAAACAGCGACTTTGCATATTTTGAATAGAGGAGAACCTCGTAGTACTACTCTTTTTGCTCACAGGGAAATCTGAGATAATGGGGAATGAGAACAAGGGCAGACCAAGGGTCCTGAGTGTTTTCTTCAAAGTGTTTATTATGCTTATTAGATCTATTGTACAGTGATGAATGAATTTGAATTATTTACATGGTCAGCTTTTGAGACAATAACCTGATTTAATCAGAGGATGCAAATGTATCGTGTCTCTTGGAAATCTAAAAACAGGTTTAAACTAGAAGAAGGTTCAGGACTTGTAACTTCTCCCACAAATATGGTTACAAACCTGCAGTTGTCAGGTTAAATGACATATTGTCAGAGGTCAAGAGAATAGAATGATGTATTTCTTAGGAAAGTCGATAAATGCCCCTGGGAGAACATGTCCCCTGGACCGCCAATTCTTAGGTGACAACGTTCTTAAGTAAAAAGACTTTCAATTCTGTTTGTCTCTAAATATCACTCATGCACCGTCTGACGTGAGGGTGTTCATCTGTTAAAATGTCAGTGTAAAGGAAGATGACATGGTAAGAATGGTTGGATTTTCATTAGATTGTGTGCCTGGTATCATTTTAGTGACTGTTTAGACTAAGAATTCTTCAGTTTTACTACTAAAGTTGTAAGAACCTAAAGGTTGCTGTCACGTTAAAAGTATTATAATTCAATTAGTTCAAAATCTAGGTTTCCATCACAATTTGGAAAACACTGGACATTATTATCCAAGCCTACTCTACTTTGGATTATTTTTTTTTTCCCCTGGATAATTATAAGGAAATTTTTGTGAAAGGTTAAAATTGTTTGTAAAGACAGAAGAGGCACCAAATGATTCTGAAGGTGGAGTCTTTCTGAGGTAAAGTGAACAGCTTGCATCTTGAATATTTTATAAGATCTAGGTATTAGAACAATGTTTGTGATGCAGGAACACAGCGATCTAGGAACAAAAGGGAGATAGGGCCAAAGAACAGACTGTAATGTTTCATCAAAATATTAGGCAATCTTAAGACCGAAAACAGGAATGGATGGGTGGTGATACTGCAGATTGTTCCTAATAAGAGCTTTAAAAGCTTCATGATCTATCAATTGGACCCACACTGATGTGCCCTTGACTCTGTGTATGTAAATAAAGGACTGATTTATGAGGGTATAATTGTATCTTTCAGATAAATTTGGTCCAGGTCTACATATTGAAAATAAGTTGAAGGATTGAGGTCATTATCTGAATATTTCAGGGGAGCAACCCCCACCTGATTTGGAGGGAGGCTAGTATATTAGGTGAAGAGGAATAAAAAAGAAAAGAAAGGAGGGAAGGAGGGAGGGAGGAAAAAAAGGAAGGGAAGGAGACGCTAAAGGTAATTAGGAAAAAAGAAAAAACTTTAAAACAACACTTCTGTTAAGAAATATCTCCTACTTTTCTCATCCTAAAAGAAGAAAAACAGATTCCCAGGTGCCATAAGGGAGCAATGTTTCCCTTCAAAAATAAAGGAGAAAGAAAAAGAAAAAAAGTTAAAATAAAAAGTTGTCTTGTTAAATCAGCTACACATGGAGTCTGTCTGTGTAAGGAAACCAGCCTTTTCATTACAAATAGGTTTAAAAAGCCCTAGAGAAGGGAGATGTGAACAGAAGCAATATTACCCACTAACAACCTAACTCCCTTTTCGGCATCAGCTGAGAGAAGATCAGCAGCATCATTGAACAGCGGGTTTGTCTTAAGATAAAGACTCATCTTTATTTCCTTCAGGATATAAAACTTGTATTTAAATCAATTCAGAGAAGCACTTTAGCTCTAAACATTAGAGAGCAGAGAGAGCCTATTTAATAAAACAGCATTATTTCATTTTCAAAGAAACATACTGGCAGTCGCTATGAGTTTAAATTCTGTATTCTTTTCCTCAATTATAATTATAGATGGTTTTGAAAGGAAGCATGACTATTACTGTCATATTTATTCTTTTGACAGGTGTTATGGGACTGTAATTTGATGAAATGACTCAATACACAGCTTCCCATCCAAATTCCGTCATCAACACGAGTGGCTTAGGAAAAGTCCTCCTGCAAGCCTTTTTGCAGACCTTGAACACTCATATTTTAGCAGCAATTCATAATCAGGAAAATGGGGGGAGCCCTGTCTCTGAGGTGGCAAAAGCCAAAAGGAAGGGTGGGTGTTTCAAGAAGGCTGTGGCTCAGTCAACTCGGTCATGTCCAACTCTTTGAGACCCCATGGACGGTAGCCCGCCAGGCTCCTCTGTCCGTGGGCTCTCCCCGGCAAGAATCCTGGAGTGGGTTCCTATTTCCTTCTCCGAGAAGAAGGCTGTTGGTTGGATAGTTTTCTTTTTTCACAGGGTGGGCTCGGATCAGGGAAAACGACACCCAATACAGTTCCCTCATGATCAGACGCGCGGCCGGAAGGGGGCGCTCGGCGCACCGTCGCCTGGCGGGGGCGGGGCTTCGGCGGCGGGGTGCGCAGGCGCACTCGGGGCCGCCGCGTGCGCGGCGGATGTTCCCCAGCGGAGGCGGGTGAGCCTGTCGGCGCAGGCGGAGGGCGGGCGCGTGGGCGGGCGCGCGGGGACCGGAGACACCTGGGGCGGCCGGGATGGCCTGCAGCTGGGAGGCCTCGGGGCGTCCTCGACCTGGCGCGGCCTGTGGAAGACTCAGCGCCGCTCTCTCGACCCTCTGGCCTCCAGAGAGCCGTGTCGTCCGGAGTGCGGCTCCCTGTACACGCCGCAGGCCTCGCGGCAGGGCTGGCTGAGGGACGGGGGTCGCGGGAGAAGGCCCCAGACTTCGGGGAGGGGCCCTGGGGGCGCCACGAGGAGCCCAGGGGTCTGCGGGCGCCGGGCCTGCTGGTGAAATGCACCTGTCGGGCCTCGGTTTGCCAATTTTTAAAAGCAGTCATGGCCCCTGCGCGGCCCGAGCGCTCGCAGCACCCTGTGAGTGAGCGCGCTTACCTCGAGTCACCTTTATCTACTCTTCTGCCTAACAGATCGAGTCCGTGGCCGGAACTCCCGAGCCCTCAGGACTTAATCTTCCCTTTTGTTTGTTTACAAATCGCCTTAAAGTGCACAGCTCAGTGTCTTTTTAGTTTAGTCACAAGACACAGGCCTCTCTCCCTGCCTTCACCCAGCCACACTCTCCTTGTCCCTCAGATTTAATGTCCCTTTCTCAAGAAAACTCTGGCCCTTGGCTGGGTGAGGGACCCCGCGTGCCAGTCTCTCGGGACCTGAATTCCACTTTGTGGTGTGCGTGCTCAGTCGTGCCCCCCCAACTCTTTGCGACCCCATGGACTGTAGCCCACCAGGCAGCTCTGTCCATGGAATTCTCCAGGCAGGAGTACTGGAGTGGGTCGCCACTTCCTTCTCCAGGCGGGTCTTCCCAACGCGGAGACCTAAGCCACATCTCGAGTCTCCAGCATTGGCAGGGGAATTCTTGACCACTGCACCCCCTGTGCATGCTCAGTTGCTTCATTCAGCGCGTCCGGTTCTTTGTGACCCTATGGACTGTATGCTGCCAGGCTCCTCTGTCCATGGGATTCTCCAGGCAAGAATAGTGGAGTGGGTTGCCATGCTCTCCTCCAGGGGATCTTCCCAATCCAGGGATCGAACCTGGATGTCCTGCATTACGGCTGGATGTCCTGCATTACGGGTGGATTCTTTACTGTCTGAGCCACTGGGGGAAGCCTGCACCACCGTAGTATTTAGCTAATACTTGTTTGTTTTTTTAATCCTGTTAATGTGTCAATTTCTTGGGGTGAAGGGTCACCTTGATTGTTTCTTTAACTCCAGCATCTAGCGCTTTATGGGTGCGTGATGACTGTTTCAGCACACACACGTGCCTTCTGTGTGTGTCAGACACTGTGCTGAGGATACAGCCATGAACAAACTTAACTCCCTGCTCTTGTGGAGCTTACATTCCAGAGGGGGAATGAATACAAAGAGAAATAATTAAACCTGGAAAATCCATGGACAGAGGAGTCTGGTAGGCTGCAGTCTATGGGGTCGCTAAGAGTCGGACACAACTGAGCGACTTCACTTTCACGCATTGGAGAAGGAAATGGCAACCCACTCCAGTGTTCTTGCCTGGAGAATCCCAGGGACGCAGAAGCCTGGTGGGCTGCCGTCTATGGGGTCGCACAGAGTTGGACATGACTGAAGGGACTTAGCAGCAGCAGCAGCAGTGTAAACAGTCACAGTTGTACCCTTCTTCCTCTTTTACTCTTTTTGTGTGTTTTAAATCCTTGCTCATCCCCTTGTGCAACCTAGCAATTAAAGAAAAAAGACACTAGTCCTCTGAGATTTCACATAACCTTTTATACCCAATATTTTCATTGTCTTTAACAAAATCTTTAGTAGTCAGTGAGGGTTGTTTTGCAACACCCCAGGGTGGAGAAGATCTGTGCCTAGGGATTTCCATTTTCACCCTGGTGTCCTTTTTTGGCACATTCACCCGTCACCCCAGGCCCCTCGCCCTGTGTTTTGGCAGGATTTGAGACATGCAAATGGCAAACTGGTAAACAGCGACTTTGCATATTTTGAATAGAGGAGAACCTCGTAGTACTACTCTTTTTGCTCACAGGGAAATCTGAGATAATGGGGAATGAGAACAAGGGCAGACCAAGGGTCCTGAGTGTTTTCTTCAAAGTGTTTATTATGCTTATTAAATCTATTGTACAGTGATGAATGAATTTGAATTATTTACATGGTCAGCTTTTGAGACAATAACCTGATTTAATCAGAGGATGCAAATGTATCGTGTCTCTTGGAAATCTAAAAACAGGTTTAAACTAGAAGAAGCTTCAGGACTTGTAACTTCTCCCACAAATATGGTTACAAACCTGCAGTTGTCAGGTTAAATGACATATTGTCAGAGGTCAAGAGAATAGAATGATGTATTTCTTAGGAAAGTCGATAAATGCCCCTGGGAGAACATGTCCCCTGGACCGCCAATTCTTAGGTGACAACGTTCTTAAGTAAAAAGACTTTCAATTCTGTTTGTCTCTAAATATCACTCATGCACCGTCTGACGTGAGGGTGTTCATCTGTTAAAATGTCAGTGTAAAGGAAGATGACATGGTAAGAATGGTTGGATTTTCATTAGATTGTGTGCCTGGTATCATTTTAGTGACTGTTTAGACTAAGAATTCTTCAGTTTTACTACTAAAGTTGTAAGAACCTAAAGGTTGCTGTCACGTTAAAAGTATTATAATTCAATTAGTTCAAAATCTAGGTTTCCATCACAATTTGGAAAACACTGGACATTATTATCCAAGCCTACTCTACTTTGGATTATTTTTTTTTTCCCCTGGATAATTATAAGGAAATTTTTGTGAAAGGTTAAAATTGTTTGTAAAGACAGAAGAGGCACCAAATGATTCTGAAGGTGGAGTCTTTCTGAGGTAAAGTGAACAGCTTGCATCTTGAATATTTTATAAGATCTAGGTATTAGAACAATGTTTGTGATGCAGGAACACAGCGATCTAGGAACAAAAGGGAGATAGGGCCAAAGAACAGACTGTAATGTTTCATCAAAATATTAGGCAATCTTAAGACCGAAAACAGGAATGGATGGGTGGTGATACTGCAGATTGTTCCTAATAAGAGCTTTAAAAGCTTCATGATCTATCAATTGGACCCACACTGATGTGCCCTTGACTCTGTGTATGTAAATAAAGGACTGATTTATGAGGGTATAATTGTATCTTTCAGATAAATTTGGTCCAGGTCTACATATTGAAAATAAGTTGAAGGATTGAGGTCATTATCTGAATATTTCAGGGGAGCAACCCCCACCTGATTTGGAGGGAGGCTAGTATATTAGGTGAAGAGGAATAAAAAAGAAAAGAAAGGAGGGAAGGAGGGAGGGAGGAAAAAAAGGAAGGGAAGGAGACGCTAAAGGTAATTAGGAAAAAAGAAAAAACTTTAAAACAACACTTCTGTTAAGAAATATCTCCTACTTTTCTCATCCTAAAAGAAGAAAAACAGATTCCCAGGTGCCATAAGGGAGCAATGTTTCCCTTCAAAAATAAAGGAGAAAGAAAAAGAAAAAAAGTTAAAATAAAAAGTTGTCTTGTTAAATCAGCTACACATGGAGTCTGTCTGTGTAAGGAAACCAGCCTTTTCATTACAAATAGGTTTAAAAAGCCCTAGAGAAGGGAGATGTGAACAGAAGCAATATTACCCACTAACAACCTAACTCCCTTTTCGGCATCAGCTGAGAGAAGATCAGCAGCATCATTGAACAGCGGGTTTGTCTTAAGATAAAGACTCATCTTTATTTCCTTCAGGATATAAAACTTGTATTTAAATCAATTCAGAGAAGCACTTTAGCTCTAAACATTAGAGAGCAGAGAGAGCCTATTTAATAAAACAGCATTATTTCATTTTCAAAGAAACATACTGGCAGTCGCTATGAGTTTAAATTCTGTATTCTTTTCCTCAATTATAATTATAGATGGTTTTGAAAGGAAGCATGACTATTACTGTCATATTTATTCTTTTGACAGGTGTTATGGGACTGTAATTTGATGAAATGACTCAATACACAGCTTCCCATCCAAATTCCGTCATCAACACGAGTGGCTTAGGAAAAGTCCTCCTGCAAGCCTTTTTGCAGACCTTGAACACTCATATTTTAGCAGCAATTCATAATCAGGAAAATGGGGGGAGCCCTGTCTCTGAGGTGGCAAAAGCCAAAAGGAAGGGTGGGTGTTTCAAGAAGGCTGTGGCTCAGTCAACTCGGTCATGTCCAACTCTTTGAGACCCCATGGACGGTAGCCCGCCAGGCTCCTCTGTCCGTGGGCTCTCCCCGGCAAGAATCCTGGAGTGGGTTCCTATTTCCTTCTCCGAGAAGAAGGCTGTTGGTTGGATAGTTTTCTTTTTTCACAGGGTGGGCTCGGATCAGGGAAAACGGCACCCAATACAGTTCCCTCATGATCAGACGCGCGGCCGGAAGGGGGCGCTCGGCGCACCGTCGCCTGGCGGGGGCGGGGCTTCGGCGGCGGGGTGCGCAGGCGCACTCGGGGCCGCCGCGTGCGCGGCGGATGTTCCCCAGCGGAGGCGGGTGAGCCTGTCGGCGCAGGCGGAGGGCGGGCGCGTGGGCGGGCGCGCGGGGACCGGAGACACCTGGGGCGGCCGGGATGGCCTGCAGCTGGGAGGCCTCGGGGCGTCCTCGACCTGGCGCGGCCTGTGGAAGACTCAGCGCCGCTCTCTCGACCCTCTGGCCTCCAGAGAGCCGTGTCGTCCGGAGTGCGGCTCCCTGTACACGCCGCAGGCCTCGCGGCAGGGCTGGCTGAGGGCCGGGGGTCGGGGGAGAAGGCCCCAGACTTCGGGGAGGGGCCCTGGGGGCGCCACGAGGAGCCCAGGGGTCTGCGGGCGCCGGGCCTGCTGGTGAAATGCACCTGTCGGGCCTCGGTTTGCCAATTTTTAAAAGCAGTCATGGCCCCTGCGCGGCCCGAGCGCTCGCAGCACCCTGTGAGTGAGCGCGCTTACCTCGAGTCACCTTTATCTACTCTTCTGCCTAACAGATCGAGTCCGTGGCCGGAACTCCCGAGCCCTCAGGACTTAATCTTCCCTTTTGTTTGTTTACAAATCGCCTTAAAGTGCACAGCTCAGTGTCTTTTTAGTTTAGTCACAAGACACAGGCCTCTCTCCCTGCCTTCACCCAGCCACACTCTCCTTGTCCCTCAGATTTAATGTCCCTTTCTCAAGAAAACTCTGGCCCTTGGCTGGGTGAGGGACCCCGCGTGCCAGTCTCTCGGGACCTGAATTCCACTTTGTGGTGTGCGTGCTCAGTCGTGCCCCCCCAACTCTTTGCGACCCCATGGACTGTAGCCCACCAGGCAGCTCTGTCCATGGAATTCTCCAGGCAGGAGTACTGGAGTGGGTCGCCACTTCCTTCTCCAGGCGGGTCTTCCCAACGCGGAGACCTAAGCCACATCTCGAGTCTCCAGCACTGGCAGGGGAATTCTTGACCACTGCACCCCCTGTGCATGCTCAGTTGCTTCATTCAGCGCGTCCGGTTCTTTGTGACCCTATGGACTGTATGCTGCCAGGCTCCTCTGTCCATGGGATTCTCCAGGCAAGAATAGTGGAGTGGGTTGCCATGCTCTCCTCCAGGGGATCTTCCCAATCCAGGGATCGAACCTGGATGTCCTGCATTACGGGTGGATGTCCTGCATTACGGGTGGATTCTTTACTGTCTGAGCCACTGGGGGAAGCCTGCACCACCGTAGTATTTAGCTAATACTTGTTTGTTTTTTTAATCCTGTTAATGTGTCAATTTCTTGGGGTGAAGGGTCACCTTGATTGTTTCTTTAACTCCAGCATCTAGCGCTTTATGGGTGCGTGATGACTGTTTCAGCACACACACGTGCCTTCTGTGTGTGTCAGACACTGTGCTGAGGATACAGCCATGAACAAACTTAACTCCCTGCTCTTGTGGAGCTTACATTCCAGAGGGGGAATGAATACAAAGAGAAATAATTAAATATATACAGTGGTGAAAAATGCTGTGAAGCAAAGTAGGCAGGACTGTAGTGTGGTCAGAGAAGGTCTCGAGTGAGACTTGGAAACACAGGTGGGTGAGCCACGTGGGTGCCCTGAAGAGTGGTTAGGTGTGTGAAAGCCAGCAAGGAGGCCAGAAGGAGGAGGAGCAGGAGAGGAATAATGGTCAACTAGGAGCCTTTGGCTCAAGGGCCCTTGGAGACAAGCCCTGGTGTGTGTAGAAAGAGCTTGAGTTAAGAAGAGAGAGGCCCAGCTGTGGCTCTTACTGGGTTCTTCTGTGTGACCTTGAGCCTCAGNGAAGAGTGGTTAGGTGTGTGAAAGCCAGCAAGGAGGCCAGAAGGAGGAGGAGCAGGAGAGGAATAATGGTCAACTAGGAGCCTTTGGCTCAAGGGCCCTTGGAGACAAGCCCTGGTGTGTGTAGAAAGAGCTTGAGTTAAGAAGAGAGAGGCCTAGCTGTGGCTCTTACTGGGTTCTTCTGTGTGACCTTGAGCCTCAGTTTAAGTAGCCCCTTTGAAATACCCAGTCCAGTATCTGACACCTGGTGGCCATGCCAGTTCCCTTCTTTGACCCTCGAATAGACTGTGGTGGCCTGTGTGGGCAAAGCTGTTGGCCCAAAGCAGTCTAAATATCACTAGATTCAGCTCAGGTTGCTGGTTGCTCTGCTCTGCAGCCAGCGTGTTTACCTTTTGGATGGTGTTTCTGGTTTGCTTTTGGGGGATGACCTCACCAGGTTCACCTCTAACAGGTGAAGGCCCAGGGTGGTTTGGGCCTACAAATGCAATGTTTGAGATCCCTTGAGACAGCACATGTGATAGAGCTGTGGATTCAGAGCCCGAGGACCTGAGTTTGAGACCCGGCTCTGCCACCTGCTGGCTTCATGTCTTCAGGACAGTCCCCTCCTCCTGCCTTTAGTTCCTCTCTGTTAAGTGAGACGCCCTTAGTATACATTTATTGAGATTTTGTTATGTTCCCGGGCAATGTTGCCTATGGAGGGGTAAGTAATACAGTAGAGTCTCTGTCCCCCAGAAGCTCACAGACATCTAGGATCACAGGTAGCCAGGTACAGTAGGGAAGGGTAAGATGTCCAGTACCCAACGGTGTAGGCACCGTACTGACGAGAGTTTGTGTGATCTTTGCAAACACCACCTCCCCACCCAGGCCCCGTGAGATACATATTCCATTGTCCAGGTTACAGAGAAGGAGGCAGAAGGCCAGAGAAGGTCAGTTTCATAAGAGAAGATGGAAACAGACTTCATCCAACCAGACTTGGATAAAGAACATTCCACAGAGGCTGGTGCAGGGTATGTGTTTTGTAGGATGTGTCTATGGGCAGCACTGTCGGGGCAGACTGGAAGGAGAGAGTCTGATTAGGAGGCATTGTTACAAAGCTGGGAACAGAGGTAGTATCTAGGGAGGCTGCAAGGCTCAAGGGTGGGACATGGGGCTGGAGCCTTGACCGTGTGAAGAGAGCCTGGAGGAGCAAGGGTTGTTCCGTTTCTGACTTAAGAGAACGTGCATGCAAGCTGGAGCCCTGGAGTCGGGGGAGCAGAACCATTCTGTTCCTGTATTGCAACTTTCCTCATTCCGGAGAATAATTGCATATTTAAACAATGGGCTGTTCAGGCTTAATTTAGCTTGTATCAGTGCTCAGTGGGGCAGAATTTCTGATTATTTGCTGTCGTTCCATTCTTTCTTTTTTAATGTATGACTTTTCCCCCATTTATTTTTAGGTGTCTTTTTGTCAGGGCACAGGTTAGGGAAAGAGACAGTGGGGTTAAATGGAGCCAAAGCCCTATTTCTCAGCATCTCTGATGGTGATATCGTGCGGCTCCCAGGAAATTCCCTTTGTGACTTTGTTTTCCTTCTTTGTCTTTGTTCTGTCTCATTCTCCTGTATTCTGTCATCCTCTTTTAAAGAGTCCATAAACTCTTCAGAGTTTCCTAGGAGCTTTTTTGTTTTGTTTTGGTATTTCTCTGGTTACTGCTTTGGTTGTGTAAGTGACATTAGTCTTGGGACTTGTGTTTTCATCTGTATGCGGGGGGAAGCCATAGATGAGGTTCTTGGGTTTCTGAAAAGCATGGAACAAGGGTTTATGGAGAAGGCTGGAAAACAGGAACTGGACATCGTATAGTCAAGTGCTTCCATAGATGCTGGGACCTGGTCTTGATGAGCCCTGGGGAGAGTTCTCAGTTGGGGTCCTTAGCACTGATCTGGACATTTGTGAGTGTCTCAGGTATGAACATAGGTGGTGTTAGGAGCAGGTAGGGCATGGACTTTGGAATAAAATAGGCCTAGGTTTGATTCCTCACCTGACCGTGTACTAGCTGGGTGGCCTCTGGCAAGTTGCTTACCTCTAGAGTTGCAGTTTCCTTGTCTGTAAAATGGGGCTAATGATACCCAGTCCATAAGACCGTTCTGAGGATACATGAGATAACACACGAAGAGCTCTCAGCACCTCCCTGGCACATGCTAATCACTCCCTGAATGGCAGGTGGTAAGACACACCATCAGCTGTGCAGAGGCTCGGGGTAGGAGAGCCAGGTAACCCATCAGGTGCTCACCTCTGTGCTCCTAGGGCTGAGTCCAGAGTCACACACGAGCTAGACGCTCTGAATGGCCTTGCAGGAGTGGCTCACAGAGCTTGCTGAAGTTACTGTCTTTTTGTGCCCCATTTGTGCCTCGTATGTGATTGCTTCTGTGCTTTTGTTGTGGCGAATTGAATTGAATAACAGACAGGATCTAGTACCCTAGAGATTGTGGCAGACTGTGACTCTGGACTGAATTAATAAAATACAAGACGGGGAAACAAAAGTTCCTTTGAGTCAAATGCCAGGGCCATATGAGGGCTGGAGCAGAGAAGGCAGTCTGGGTTGCATTCCTTGGATTCCCAGGTAGAGGAGCTGGGATTTGCCCCATGAGCTCCAGTGCCCACAGAGCTGGTCAGAACACAAGCAAACTGGTTTTTCCCTCTGGAGTATGTTTAAGAGTGAGATGGATAATGAGGGGGTGTGTCCAAAGGGGGGGGTGTTGGTGAGATGGGGGTTACAGCACTTTCAGTGTGCTTATCTCAGAAAATATAAGGCTGGGGGTCTGGGATGACTGACCTTGAATACTGACAGTCGACTTGGCAGTAGGTTAGGGAGACTTTAGCTCCAAAAGGCAGAGCTCAGAACAGTGAGTAAAATTTTCCAGAGCAGATCTTAGCTCCAAAGTGAAAGGACTTCAGTGCACTGCTGAGAGGGAAGGCGTTCAGGGAGAAAAACTGGGTGACTCCCCACCAATAAGAAGAGATTTTTTGCCACTCGGTGTGCAGAGGTCGCTTTTAGGGCTTTGGCATCCTGGTTTTGAAGGGTGACCTACTTTGCACTATTTCTATTCATTCAAGTTAACACCTCTTCCCGTGAGCCTGCTACTTCGGGTGTTTCTGTCTAAGTTTCTAATTCATTAAAGGCTGCAGGATGAGTAACCAGAACTCACTTCTGATTTGGGAAAAAGCTAAATAAATTTCACCTGATCTGTAGTTTGATTTAAAAGGAAGAAGGGTCTATTTTTTTCTTTCTCTCTGATGTATGGAGAGCTCACTGAGTCGATGAAACCCACAAACGTCTCTTGATCTCAGTTTGCACCAAAGGCTTCCTTTAGCGGGCCATTCCTATTGTGGACATGTGTGCATAGCCCTGTCCGGCTCTTGGCGACCTCATGGACTGTGGCTCATCAGGCTCCTCTTATCCATGGAATTGTTCAGACAAGAAGACTGGAGTGGGTTGCCGTTTCGTCCTCTAGGGGATCTTCCCAGTCCAGGGATTGAGCCTGCATCTCTCCTGTATCGGCAGGCGGGTTCTTTCAGATAGAAGCACGAAAAGGGCATCTTGACTTACTGTTTTTCCTTTTGCTGCTCCTCCAGTGTCACAGCAGGGCCTGGGAGAGGGAGGTCATATCCGTGTGCGGCTGCCATAAACCAGGCATGCGTGTCTCTTACTTAATCCTCACATCAGCCTTGCCATGGTGTGGGGCCCGCATGCTTCACGGTTCTACTCAGTCAGGACTCGGGGGCAGAAAAGTGGCCTAGCTGTTGCTGGGGAGAGGGAGGATTCAATCTTGACACCCCTCTGTTGAGTGGCCACTGCATGCCAGGCACTGTGGGAGGGACGGAGGAGGCAGAGCTGGGAAGAGCGGGGAGTGTGGGGATTTGGTTGCAGATGGGGTAGAGATGGGGGTTGATTTGGGAGCATCTTCAACACCCCACTCCACCACAAACACACACATACTTGCGACCCTTGGGTTGGTTCTGTGGATGCCATGTAAGAATATCAAGCAATGGGCTCAAAGATGAGAGCGTTTTGTTTTCAGAGGCTCAGTCTGGCTGAGCATAGGGAGGGATTGAAGAGGCAATGGTTGAGAAGGGTATTGGGTTAATCCAGGCCTAAGGAGTCCTTGGAAAAAGAAAGCCCCCCTTTCTCCAAGAACTTAGGGAGGTTGGGGCACTGAAGCTGGAGCCAGAGCCCACAACCCAGCTCCACCACTCACTGGTTGTGTGTTCGTGGGCACGTCAGCCCACTTTTCAGCCTCAGTTTCCACATCTGCAAAGTGGGATAATAATGCTTTTCATCAGAGGGTTGTAAAACAACCTGCACTGTGCTTAGCATCTTGGTTGGCTGCTCTCAGGTGAAGATGGATTTTTGTGGTGGAGGGGAGATGAGGATCCTCTGGTCTGAGGGCCTCTCTAGACTCAGTGAAGTAGGAGGTGTCAGTGACCTGCGAGAGTTCCTCTGGATGAGCTGGAAGCTGGAAGAAGCCTGGAGTACCTGGGTGGGAAAGTAGGGTGTTTCTGCCAG
Organism: Cephalophus harveyi; assembly: GCA_006410635.1. NCBI lineage: Eukaryota > Metazoa > Chordata > Mammalia > Artiodactyla > Bovidae > Cephalophus > Cephalophus harveyi. The sequence continues at coordinate 231,283 of SJYT01081783.1, forward strand.
AGGTGATGCCCAGAAGTACCGAGGCATGGAGGAGGATCATGCGGAAGGCAGTGGTCCTCACTTTATAGTGGGCAGGAGAACAGGACCGTCTGTTAACCTTTGGACCGAGAAGGTAGGGAGGAGGCTGAGTTGTTGTTTTCTCAAGCTTGGGGAGTGCTTGGATTTTGAGGTCGTTCAGTCAGCAAGCACTGATGGAGGAATCCACTGGGTGCCCAGGGCTATCCTGGGCACCGAGGCACTGAGGTGGAGGGCCTGACACAGGCCTTGCCCTCGTGGGGTTTGGCTGGGCAGGGAGACGGACAAGAAAGCAGAGGGTGATTCCTGCACGTACAGCAGGCTGTGGGCAAACAGATAAGGAGGTGAGTCTCATTCCATGTGGGGGTAGGAGGAATTAACCAAAAGGAAATTATTGAAAGAGTGTTAGAAGCTCAGAGAATCAAGGGAAATCCCTGGAGAACTGGGTAAGGATCTAGACATTTCTGGAAGGCCAGGCAACAGGATCTTCCAGAAAAGTTCAAAGCAGGAAGAGGCTGATTCAGACCCACATAGGGGTGCATGAGCTCACTATCTGGCTCTTTGTAACTCTCCGCAAGAACCTGTTTCTGAGGTGGCAGATGCCCACGTGACCTGTGCCCAGGTGGCCTGTGCTCAGTGTGCCCAGTCACTCAGTCCTGTCCGACTCTTTGTGACAGGCTGTCTGGAATGTGTCACCAGAGCTCAAGTTTGCCTGGACTCAGTAGCGAGTAGTGGGTGATGTGTTGAGGTGTGGTGGGAAGGGGCCAGATCAAAAGGGGGTCTTGGAGGAAGGCAGTATGGAATTTATTCTATAGACCAGTGCTTTTCCAAAGGTCAGTACTGCCTTCATGACTCTTGGCATATCCAGATTTCAACTGCATTCTCACTTGCTTGATACATTTTAAAAAATCACTTTTCTGCCCGTTCATTTTTTAAACTGTTTTAAGCTGTGATACCTATGAGATTATGGAATTTTTTTTTCTCATTCCACATGAAAATAAATATCAAAGCATGACAATAAAAAGATGTTGGTCCATATACTGCTTAAAATATTTTCATCTTTGTCCCATGTTTTGGGAAAAGTTGTCATGAGTGATGGGGCTGGAGTGGACATCAGGGGCTTTAAGCAGGAGCATGACTTGCTGTGATGTGTGTTTTGGAAAGATTCACCCTGGCTGTTGATTGCAGAATAAATTGGCAGACAGTAGGTTGCTGGGACCTCGTGCAGGTGTCTGCCTGGGCTGTGATAAGAGTCTGAGCCAAGCGTATGCAGTGGAAATAGGAGGGACAGATTTGAGGGGGTGTCCAGAGGTAGAATTTGTTAGGATTCAGAGACCAGTGTGGGCTTCCCTGGGGGCTCAGTAGTAAAGAATCTTCCTGCAATGCAGGAGACCTGGGTTCGATCCCTAGGTCAAGAAGATCCCCTGGAGAAGGGAATGGCTACCCACTCCAGTATTCCTGCCCGGAGAATCCCATGGACAGGGGAGCCTGGCTGGCTACAGTCCATGGGGTCACAGAGTTGGACACGACTAAGCGACTAACATGCACACACACAGAGAGACCGGTGGCGTGGGGATTGAGGCGAAGGCGGGCTGTCTCTGGGATGGCTTTGCGAAGTCAGAGGTGTCTCTGCTGAGGCAGGGAGCCAAGGTAGAGGCCAAGGTCAAATTCAAAGAGTAGGATATGAGCAGTAAGCGTTCCTAGCTGCAGGGTTTGACTACAGGTTTAGCAATGGTGAAATGAAGTTCCTTGTGCCTTAAATAATAGCACACCCATGCTTTAAATTAAATTAAAGCATTTTAAACTCTTCTGAGTGGACCCACACAGGCATTCTCTGCTTGTTATTACTGAGAATGACTAAGTATTATAATTGAGCTGAAAATAATCTCCCGCCCATACTTGCTGGGTTGGTTTCTAAGTATTGAGTTTTTAAGTAATGTAACAAAGTTGCATTCTCTCCAAGTGTTAATTTTAAAAACTGCAGATGGTAACCATCTGTTACACGACTAGCATTTTACAATGTTTGATTAGCACTTTATATAGTTTGGGGAAGCCTGCCCAGGGAGTCTGCCCCGCCCAGCCGGTTGGGGATTTCGGGTGTTTTCTGTGGGTGGCCCTTGAAAGTCTTTGTCCCCACCATATGTGGTTCCCCTCTCCGCTGTGCTGAAGTGTGGCTAGTTGGACTGGCAGGTTGCACCCTGCCCTGTTTGCACCCTTCTTTAGAGCTGGAGCCACTGGAGCTCACTGGGGACACAGAATGTGGGAGGGCTGGATCTCTCCATCAGTCAGGACTCTCTTGGTTGCAAGTGACAAAACAACGAACCCAATCTAGGGGTGGGACTACCTTCAGGTGCACGGTGTTTGGGCTCAGGTGATTTCTTCAGACTTGGTGTCGCTCAGGGTCTCAGCTCTGCCATCTGCCCTGAGGCTTCAGCCTCAGGCTTCAGGAGGAGGCAAGATGGCTTCCTTGAGGGCGAAGTCCTCTCAGCGTCCAGTCAAGTGGAGCCTTTTCATTCACCTCGGCAGAGGCGGTGAGATCTGCTCTGATTGGACCAGCTTGTCACGTGCCCATCTGAGAGCCAGTCCCAGCGACCCTGTAAATGAAGGGCTCTGAATGGTCAGGCCTGGGGTGGAGCCCCATCCAGACCTTGGGGGCGGAGACCTGGAAGGGTGGATCCCCAGTGGCTTGTCCCAGGATGTTACCAGGTGGGAGGATGGGTGGTGGGGGCCAGCGGCCACTAGCCCACCCCAGTGTGAGGGTGAGAGGCCAAAATACAAGGAACACTTGGCAAATTTAGCTGTGGAGATAGACAGACATTGTTACCAGGAAGATAACATGCTGGAAATGGAATGAAAGAGCCTCTGCAACTAGCTCCTTAGTAAGTTTCCTCTCCTAATTTAGCTCTTCCTTACTTTCCTCTCCTAGCTTAGCTCCTTAGTAAGTTTCCTTTCCTAGTTTAAGATAGATTAGATTTAGTGTTCTAGTTCTTTATTTTTTAGAGGGGGTGCAGGTTGTGTTTCTTCTTTTTATGTTACTTTTAAACCAAGGCCAACCACTTAATCTTGGTCTTTTAGCTCCTCCATTTGGAACACAGTGAGCCTCTCTCTAAGAGGGGAAATCTGTGCAGAGGAGATAACAGATAACAGATTCTATTCAGTCCAGTTCAACAAACAGGGCACGAAGTGAAGCATTGGAGCCCGGGCCAGGCTCTGGAGGCCTGGCAGCAGATGAGTCCCTGGCAGTGTGGGAAGTGCTATAACAGCTTCAGAAACAGGGCACTGCAGCCCCCCTCCCCCCCAACACACACACCAAGCAAGGGACAGTCACAAAGGGCTTCCTGGAGGAAGTGACACTGAGCTGGCCCTGAAAGGACAAGCACGGGTTCTTCAGGTAGAGGAGGTGGGGAAGGGAGCTCTGGGCTAAGGGGGCCGTGTTGCATAGGCATAAGAGGTGACCTACTTGCTCAGGGGATCTGGGAGAAGATCCTTGCATCTGACAGTGGAGTGAGCCCAGCACGCTGGTTCCAGAGCTCATCCTGGTGTCATTGTGGCGGCGGCTGGGGAGTGACAGGCTTCAGGCAGGGGCATCAGGCAAGATGCTGTGGTCAAGGTCCAGGCAGGATCCTGTGCGCATCTTGTTAAATTGCAGGCCTGGTTGTTTTGGGTGAGAATGTGTTTCTAATTAGCTGCTGGTAATGTCAGTGCTGCCGGACCACACTTTGAATAGCGAGGCTCAGACTTCTGGACATCTTCTCCATTCTCCGCTCCATCCTCCTGAAGTCAGCTGGTTTCTCCGTGCTTGTGATGCAGGGTCTTCTCACTTGTTGTCAGTCTCCAGAAGAAAGACCACAGGATGCAGCCGTGCCTCCCACCTTTGTCCTTGTGGGCCTGCTCGGGGATGAGCCTTCTGCAGGGCTGGTGCCCAGCCTGAGCTCAGGGGCTCGGTTCTGTGGGGATCTGGCCTCCATCACACTGGGTCAAATACGCCTGCTTCCCAGAGTGCTGGGAACTGGGTGCCACGGCAGAGTATTGGTTGGATGCCTAGAGTGATGCTGTGTGTTTTCCAGGGACTGAGGTCTGGCGGATGGCCCCACTACCGGGGGCAGAGCTGGTCCAGACGCCGCTGCAGCTCTACAGATACCTGCTGCGCTGTTGCCGGCAGCTGCCCACCAAGGGCATCCAGGAGCATTACAAGCATGCCGTCAGGCAGGTGTGAGCAGGGTACACTGGGCTTGGGGTGGGGGTGGGGCTTCCTGTGATAGGGGGCCCGTCACAGGGTTGGGGGCCAGTGGCAGCAGCAGGGGTGGTCTTTCAGGTGGTGATGGTGTGGGGTGGTGGCATTTGCGTAAGAGCTACCAGAAAGCAGTGCTGGCCAGCCCAGCTCCTCTCTGGTTTCTGTTTCAGTTCAGTTCAGTCGCTCAGTCGTGTCCGACTCTTTGCGACCCCATGAATCGCAGCACGCCAGGCCTCCCTGTTCATCACCATCTCTCGGAGTTCACTCAGACTCACATCCATTGAGTCAGTGATGCCATCCAGCCATCTCATCCTCGGTCGTCCCCTTCTTCTCCTGCCCCCAATCCCTCCCAGCATCAGAGTCTTTTCCAACGAGTCAACTCTTCGCATGAGGTGGCCAAAGTACTGGAGTTTCAGCTTTAGCATCATTCCTTCCAAAGAAATCCCAGGGTTGATCTCCTTCAGAATGGACTGGTTGGATCTCCTTGCAGTCCAAGGGACTCTATCTGTTGTTTTCCTCTATTTCTTTGCATTGATCACTGAAGAAGGCTTTCTTATCTCTTCTTGCTATTCTTTGGAACTCTGCATTCAGGTGCTTATATCTTTCCTTTTCTCCTTTGCTTTTCGCCTCTCTTCTTTTCACAGAATGCATCATCTGGGCATACCAACTCTGTGCCAAGGTTCTGTGGGGATCTGGCTTGAATAAGACAGCTGAATGGATAGTTAAAATTGAGTGCGAGACATAACATCATTTTGACAGAAGTGATCCCAGATTGGATCCCAGACCAGAAAAAACGATGATAAAGAAGATTACTGGGAAATTCATGAAGTTGAAATATGGACTGTAGATTAGATAATAGTATTGTCAGTGTTTCTGATTTTGATTGCTGTGGTCAAGTAAGAGAATGCCCGTGTTTACATGTCTGCAGTATTCAAGGATGAAGGGCATGATACCTGAAACTTTTAAATGCTTTCTCAGATTTTTATACAAACCCGTATAGAGAATGATAAAGCCAACGTGGCAAAATATTAACAGTTGGTGTTTCCAGTAGGGAATTCTTTCGTTTTATTCTTACGGCTTTTCTGTAGATTAGAAATTATTTCCAAATAAAAAGTTAAAAACTAAAATGTATAGAAATATGATGTGGAAAGTTAAAAAAAAAAAAGCAACAGAGAGCTGTGGAAATACGCAGAAGGAGCAATTAACTGTCTGAGGGAATCAGAGAGGAATTCCTGCAGGTGAGCATTTGAAGTGCTCCAAGAATAAGTAGGAGGGCATGTAGGGTCGAGAGTGGCAGGTCAGAGGAAGTAACCAGTTCTTTTGAAGGGCTGCGACTGCCACACCAGTGAACCTGAGTCTCATGTTGCTCCTCAAAGGTGAACATCTGGCCAAAGCAAACAGCAGACCCACATTGTGCCACTTTGGGCCTGGCTGGATTTTCCGAAGCCCTCTTCCCCACTCCCCTTCCTTCCCTGCCTGGCTTTCCAGCAGGGGCCCAGAGAAACTCTGTTCTTCCCCGGGGAGAAGGCATGTGGCGAGCTCAGCCAGCTGACAGCAGGCTTCCTGGGAGCAGCAGAGAGATGGAAGCGTCCCTTAGGCCCCTGCTGCCTGATAACCTTTGGACCTAGCTTGATTTGGGGGTAACTCGGGGCCAGTCTTCCCTTTCACGGCTGCCCTGCTGGTAGGAGCACAGGCTGTGTAGTCAGTCCCGGATTCAGATGCTGCTGCTGTTACCTAGTGGTGAGTTAGGGTTTTGGAGCCTGTTAGCTCACCTCAGGGCAGGATCGGGTGGGGAGGGGTAAGAGCAATGCCAAATACCCTTGTGCCCACCGCATGCCTGGCCCTCGACTGCAGCTCCGAAGCTGCCAGTCCTGATTTTTGCCAAGTCATTGTGTCTTATACTTAAACCCCCAGAGTTTCCGGGTTCATTCGGATGAGGACAACCCTGAGAGGATCCAGCAGATTATTAAGAGAGCCATTGAAGATGCCGACTGGATCCTGAACAAAGTAAGCCCTTGGCTCCTGTTTCCACCTGGAAGTTGGGAGTTGAGGCCTATAATCTCCGTGACCACTAGGGGTCGCCCCAGCCCCACAGTTGAGACTGATGAGTGTTATCCCCCCCTACCCCGCTTGTGCCCAGCAGCTCCCCTCCTCCAGAAGACCAAAGGGGATGGCAGGTGCCCTTCCCGTTGCAGTTTCTGCAAAGGGGTGCACATCCTCAGTCCCTAAAGGCAAACTTCTGCCTAACAGTGCTGAGTAAGCTAAGATGGGGCTACAGGAAGAGAGGAGTCTCTGGGCAACAATGGTGCCAAAGCCGGCAGCAGCCTTGTGACGGCTCAGAGAGGAAAGCTGGGTGGGTGAGGCCGGGTTACTGAGGAAACATTCAAGGATCTGTTTTGGTGGAGGCAGGAAGGGAGTCAGGATATGGACAGGCTTGCTGGTCCTCACACTTTGGTATTAGAACAGCCTGAGAGCTGGAGCATACCCCACCTTCCGGTCCTTCTGAATCAGATCCTCCAGCTGTGGGCTCTAGGATTTTTTTTTCAAACTCAGGGATCAGACCAGTTGGTTTCTGAATGTTGTCTTCTAGAACCTGAGATTCTTTTTTCCCCCTCTGAATAAGACTCAGCTTGAAGAGAAGGCCGGACCCACCACAGTTTTCAGTTCCAGCGTTCCCTGTGTCATTCTTGTCCTCTCTCCCAAGCTCCATCAGCTTCCTTTTCCATTGGTACCAACTAGAGCCTTGACCATCTAGTGCCTGCTGACAGGGTCCTACCGCCTCCAGGAAGCCCCTGCAGGAGGCGGCTGAGGCCTAGTGACCGCAGTTCTCAGGATTTCCCGGGTCCTCCCTTCCCTGCTGGTTCCCCTCACCTACTCCTAATGATCTCTCTGTCTTACAGTATAAAAAGCAAAACTGAGACTCCAGGGCGTAAAGAGTGCAGCTGCCTTGGAGACGCTGACATGGAGAGCCCTCGCTTCGCCTGGCCCTCGCAGCAGCCGCAGCCATGCTGGGATATCCGCTGGCCTGGTTGGCTGGGAGCAGGAAATCAGCGATAGGAGAAGCTGTCATTTGCACAGACTGCGCTTCCTGCCACATTTGTGTCCCCAGCGTCCTTCACATTTGCTTTTCCAGCTGGTGATGAGGTGAGCTCTGGGGAGAAGGTGTCTTCTCACTTGGCTCTGAAAGTGATTCATTTCCTCTGGACGTCGTCTTTTGAGAGGCAGAGCTGGCGTCCCCTCACACAGCAGCCTGTGCAGAGGACAGGGCCTGGGCTTTACAGTCAGGCTGATCTGGGTTTGGAGCTCAGCTCGCTGGCTTTTCAAGGGTGTTGGCTTCAAGTCCACTTCTTCCTTCGTTAGGATTAGATAAGATGAAATCAAAGAGCCTGACACAGGACATGGTATGCGGTGGAGCCGGTAACTGTCCTTCTGAGGAAGCCGGCCTCTGACGTTCTCACAGTGCTCACGCGTCTCTCTGGCTCGCTCCACATCAGCTCTTAGTTCTCTGTGGGCATCTTCTGTCCCTGCTTGTCACCCCAGGCCCCGAGCCCTCACAGTTGGACTGTGCGCGGGGGTCCGCCCAGCAGCTGCTCTTCCTGACACCGGCCCTCCCAGCCCAGAGAGACAGAAGCCCTGGTCCTTATCTTCGTGGGATCTGTCGTGTCTCAGAGTGCCGAAACAAAAAATGCCAGGGCAGCTGCAGCAGACGCCAGTGGGCTCAGGCTGCATGTGTCCAGCCCTTGCCTACTTTGGCTCCATCTTAGAAGGCGAGGGAGGAGGAGCAAGCAAGCAGTCGTGAGGGTCGTCGTGAGCCTGAAGTCCGTGGAGAAGGCAGACCTGGGTCGTGTCCCAGCTCCACACAAAGTGCTCTTGGGTAACTCGCCTCGCCTCCTTCAGTCCTGGTTTCCCATCTGTCCAGGCAGTAATGACCGTACCTACCTCACGGGGCCGCAGTGAGGAGTCATAAGCCCTAATGTATGCCAAGTGCTTCACCCAGGACCCGGCCTGGGGAGCCAAGGAGAAGGGAGCTCCTTTTCAAGGTCACGAAATGACTAAGTTGGGTCTGTGAATGCACCAAACCCTCTAGATTTAAGAGGGGAAGGGCAGCAGCAGGGTGAGAGGGCGGAAGCGGGGAGGGCGAGCAGGGAACGTTGGGTGACCAGCTGGAGTGGGTGGAGCAGTGAGAAGATGCAAGGAGAGACCACACCAGTGGCGAGTGTCCCCGAGGACTCCCGGCCAGAGAACGAGCTTGCCATCATGGACTTACAGTGACTCAGATACGCCCCTGTGCGCTCAGCTGATCAGCAGATCATGCAGTAAATAGCTCAGAGCTCTGGTGTATGTTCCCTACCATGTGCTGTCATGTTCAATGTTGAGGGTTAGAGGCAGGCAGACAGAAAGCTGCCAGGAGGGATCACTCTTTCATGTGTCAGTTCATTAATTGAAATGTCCGGTCCTAGGTAAAGATAAAATTTCAGAACTTACGTGAAGCTTGAGGCATCTCTCTTCCAGGTGGGATCTGCCCCAGTGGGAAACCTGCTGTCAGAGGAGGGGACCACGGGCAGGCCGCCTTTGCTAGCTTGGGGTAGGGGAGTGGCAGGGGGTGCCTGGCAGACAGGCAGTTTGACCAAAGGCTCGGAATAGCACGCTTGCTCAGGAAGTCCCACGCTGTTCTGTGTGGGTGAGGCGGCGTGGACTGAAGAGATGGTTCTGCAGCCATCTCTTTGTGTACTTGTCTCCTGTCTGAGGGTGAACCCCCTTGCGGGCAGGGACCGTGCGCTGGCCAGCTGTGTGCCTGCTGCCCCAGTGGTGAGCTTTGAGCATTTGCTGATGGGTGGATGATAAGCCAGGCAGACTGATGTTCTGCTTCTGTTGGAGGGTCTATTGCTTTCTAATAATGGGGGATGCTGGGAGGTGGTGATTATTTCCTGGCCAACCACTGATATATGTGTGTGTGTTCTTATCACTGATGCTCAAATAAAGTCTCATTACTACTATGGAAACAGTTCTGACTTCGAGAATCTCCTGAAAGGATTTTGGGGATTCCTTGGACTGCACATGGAGTCCATGGACTGCACTTGAAGATCACTGTCTCTGTGTGTAATCTGAATAAAGCAGAATACTAAGAGGATTTTTACCTTCTTTCTTGATACCATGGCTTTGTTACTTTGCCTAAGATTTTTTTTTTTTTAAAAGAACCAATGTCATCTGATTGCTTTGCATTCAGCATTTAGCATGAAGAAAATCTTGGAAGACATGATGTGAGGGGAAGCAAAAAACACCTTCATCATGCTTAAGCTCAGTCTTCATAGAGGAAAGAATGTTTTTTTCAGGTGAATAAGAGAGGCAAGAAGAACATGCCAGATAGGAGGAGACGTATGAGCAAGGACAGGTTAGGGTGCTGAGGGGGGTGAGGAATCTAATTGCAAGGGACAAGGGTACCAGATAATAGCATGGACAGGGCTGGAGGGAGGTCAGCAATGGGGGTAAGAAAACCCACACTTGTTTGGGAATGGGAACAGGTGAGACTGGTGATTCAAGAGGACTGCTTTGGTCTAGTGGCTGAAATGAACAGGCATAGCGGCCTCAGGCTCAGCCAACCTCAAGGTTATGAGCCCTAGTCAGTTTCAGAGGTCTAATGAAGCTTCTCTTCTGCATTCATTGCTCAAAGCTGAACAAGAACAGCGTACTTCCCCAGGTGTCAGTGAGAGGGATCCACTTTCTCCACAGATGCTGTGTCTCCATGGTATTGACACCCATTGGTAGCAGTTAGGAGGTAGAAATAGATTCTGATGGTTTGGAGAACCCGGACCTTGATGGCACTAGTGGTAAAGACCCTGCCTGCCAATGCAGGAGACGTAAGAGATGTGGGTTCTGTCCCTAGGTTGGGAAGATCTCCTGGAGGAGGGCATGGCAACCCACTCCAGTATCGTTGCCTGGAGAGTCCCAGTGGACAGGGAAGCCTGGTGGGCTATAGTCCATAGGGTCGCAAAGAGTTGGGCACAACTGAAATGACTGAGCATGACCTTGAATGAAGCTAAGTGCCTTCTCAAGGGCATGCCCCTCCTTTGGGACCCACTGCTATCCATGTAGACCCCTGGACTCAGACTGGGTATTTATGGAATGAAAGGCCTCACTACTTTACCAGTGAGTTCCAGAGGCAAGGATCATGACTTCAATGCATGCAACAAATGTCTGTGAAGCCGCTACACTGTGCAAGGCGTTGTGCTAGGTATTGGTGAAAGCGAAAGTTGCTCAATTGTCCAATTCTGAGCAAACCCCAACCCCCAACCATGGGGATTGTGACCCCATGGACTGTAGCTTGACAGCTCTCCTATCCATGGAATTCTCCAGGCCAGAATACTGGAGTGGTAGCCGTTCCCTTCTCCAGGGGATCTTCCCAACCCAAGGATCCAACCTAGGTCTCCCGCATTGCAGGCGGATTCTTTACCATCTGAGTCACCAGGGAACCTATAATTTCCTTGCCGGGTGTTGGTGGGTACCATCGTTTAGGGCCTTAATCTGGATCCCAATCACATTTTCTTACTTAATTCATTGGTTCAACAAGCATTAAGCACCTTTTATATATCAAAAATTCCGTCTGTAATTCCGTCAAGGTTGGGTTCAGTTCAGTTCAGTCGCTGTCGTGTCCGACTATTTGCGACCCCGTGAATCACAGCACGCCAGGCCTCCCTGTCCATCACCAACTCCCGGAGTTCACCCAAACTCATGTGCATCGAGTTGGTGATGCCATCCAGCCATCTCATCCTCTGTCATCCCCTTCTCCTCCTGCCCCCAATCCCTCCCAGCATCAGGGTCTTTTCCAATGAGTCAACTCTTTGCATGAGGTGGCCAAAGTATTGGAGTTTCAGCCTCAGCATCAGTCCTTCCAGTGAACACCCAGGACTGCTCTCCTTTAGGATGGACTGGTTGGATCTCCTTGCAGTCCAAGGGACTCTCAAGAGTCTTCTCCAGCACCGCAGTTCAAAGGCATCAATTCTTCAGCACTCAGCTTTCTTCACAGTCCAACTCTCACATCCATACATGACCACTGGAAAAACCATGGCTTTGACTAGACAGACCTTTGTTGGCAAAGTGAAGTCTCTGCTTCTGAATATGCTATCTTGGTTGGTCATAACTTTCCTTCCAAGGAGTAAGTGTCTTTTAATTTCATGGCTGCAGTCACCATCTTCAGTGATTTTGGAGCCCAGAAACGTAAAGTCTGACACTGTTTCCACTGTTTCCCCATCTATTTCCCATGAAGTGATGGGACCAAATGTCATGATCTTCATTTTCTGAATGTTGAGCTTTAAGCCAACTTTTTCACCCTGCTCTGTCACTTTCATCAAGAGGCTTTTTCGTTCCTCTTCACTTTCTGCCATAAGGGTGGTGTCATCTGCCTATCTGAGGTTATTGATATTTCTCCCGGCAATCTTGATTCCAGCTTGTGCTTCTTCCTGCCCAGCGTTTCTCATGATGTACTCTGCATATAAGTTAAATAAGCAGGGTGACAATATACAGCCTTGACGTGCTTCTTTTCCTATTTGAACCAGTCTGTTGTTCCACGTCCAGTTCTAACTGTTGCTTCCTGACCTGCATATAGATTTCTCAAGAGGCAGTTCAGGTGGTCTGGTATTCGCATCTCTTTCAGAATTTTCCACAGTTTATTGTGATCCACACAGTCAAAGGCTTTGGCATAGTCAATAAAGCAGAAATAGGTGTTTTTCTGGAACTCTCTTGCTTTTTCGATGATCCAACAGATGTTGGCCACTTGATCTCTGGTTCATCTGCCTTTTCTAAAGCCAGCTTGAATATCTGGAAGTTCATGGTTCACGTATTACTGAAGCCTGGCTTGGAGAATTTTAAGCTTTACTCTACTAGCGTAAGGTATCAAGGAGGGTATCTTCTAGAAATTAATGATAGACTGGGTGGTACCTTTCAGATGCACTGGGATTTACTCAGTTTTCTCCTGGCATCTAATTTCATTTTCTTTTTAGGAGTTTTATTGAGGTGTAATTCACATACCACACAATTCACTCATTTAAAGAACACAATTCAGTGGTTTCTGACATACAGAGTTGTACAATCATGATCTAATTTTTAAATATTTTCATCACTCCGTAAAGAAACCTCATACCAATTAGCAGTCACTCTTGCTCCTCCCAGCACCTACGTCCCAAGCCTCTAAGTTAACCTGCTTTATGTCGCCATAGATTTGCCTGTTATGGACATTTCACACAAATGGAATCATGCAGCTTTGCATTCTGTGACTAGCTTCTTTCATTTAGCATAGCAGGGTTCACCCATATCGCAGGGTGTATCCTGGCTTCATTCCTTTTCATGACTATTGTATGACTACACTACACTTTATCTATTCATCAGTTGATGGATATTTGAGTTGTTTGCTTTTCTTTTTGCTATTATGAATAAAACCATGAACATTCATGTACAAGTGTTTTGTGTGGATGTATGTCATTTCCCTTGGGTACATACACAGGAGCAGAATCACTGAGTCATATGGTAACTCCACGTTTAACATTTTGGAAAACTTCTGAACTGTTTTCCAAAGCAGCTGCAATGTTTGACATTCCCGCCAGCAGTATATCAAAGTTCCAAGCTCCTCAAGCAGTGGTTTCTAACACAGCCAATTATGTACAGGTGTGCCCCCGCACCCCCCCCCCCACTCCCCAGAGAGAGAAAATCAACAGCATAGCTAAGATGAAGAATCAGATAAGAATGTTTATTTACATACTTGCCTAGAGGTTGGAGGTTGAACCTAGAAGACAGATTGGCCCCCTGGGCAAATCTTATCACTCCAATTAAAGAATTTTAAAGATTCAGGGTAATCAGTTCATTGCAGCACGCCAGGCCTCCCTGTCCATCACCAACTCCCGGAGTTCACTCAGACTCACGTCCATCCAGTCAGTGATGCACAATAAGGAGAGGAAATTAAACCACCCATAACCCAACCTTTTTGACTATGCCAAAGCCTTTGACTGTGTGGATCACAATCAACTGTGGAAAATTCATTGATAGGATTTGGAGTCCTTTATGTCATAGCTTCCTCCATGATCAAGGGAGGGTGATCTCCTAACTTATTCTCTGTCCTCAGAAACAAAATGAAGAAAGGCAAAACATTGCTGAAGACAGGGATTCTTGAAAATACCGTCCTTTTAGGTTTTGCAAGGGAAATAAAAGAAGACAGGGCAAGATGGTAGAGGGGGAAAAAAGAGAGGGAAAGAGGGTATTCTGGAATCACTTTTATGAATTGTTATATTTTTAATACTTATTACCTGCTAGGCAGTCAAGTTATAGGTGCCTTGCTTCAATTTTCTCTGAGAGATACATACTGTTACTAGCCTCACTTTGCAGATGAAAGAATTAAGGCCCAGAGAAGTAAAACAATTTGCCCAGGGTCACACAGCTGGTGGACAGTAGGGCTGGGATTGAATTCAAAGCTAGTGCTCTTAATTCACATGTCTTTCATCCTCCCTCCCAGGTCACATCATTTCAGCCCTGTATCTTTGAGTTCCTTGATCCCTGGGCTTAAGATTTATATTTTATTTCCTTTTCTCTTGACCATCAAGGATTTGGTCTTGGATGTTCTCTCCCCGTTCATTCCATCTCCCACTTTTGCCGAGATATTCCTCCTGGACCAGCCTCTCAGCAGACCCTGGTGTGACTTGGAAGGGTTACAAAGGTTTCCATCAGCTCAGAGGCCCTTATATTTTGGAGGGTTATAATATATGACATTCAATTCTCATTATCCAGTTGCTAGTGTAATTAATGTATTCTGACATGGCCATTGCTGCAAAAATCTCACTATATTGTGGGCCAAACAATGTGCCCTACAACTTAACAATGACTCGAAAAGGCCCATCTGATCTGGCTTCTTCCTGGCTCTGGCCTCCTCTCCCAAGCCTCCCTCCCTACTCCTACTCTGCTGCAGCTGCATCCTGTTACCTGCCCCATTGGGCCCAGGGGTTTGGGCTCCAGTCCCAGCTTTGCTTCTGTTCCCCTGCCTGGAGCGCTCTCCCCTCAGTCCATCTGCCAGACTCCTTACCCTTCTTGCAAAGCTCCTCTACAAAGTCCTTCTTGACCTCTGTCCACAGGCAACTCCAATCTCTCCCTAAGAATTCTACCATCTCTAGAACGTTTCTCATAGTTACTCAATATCTACCCTTTCTGCATGTGTTTTGGGGGTGTTTGATATGGAGGTGGGTGCTTGGTGTATGTTATCTCGAATTCTGGCAGCCACCATGAGAGGAAACATTCATGTTTCCGTTGACTGATGAGGACATAAGCTCAGGGAGAGAAGGACTGGCCCAGGCTCTCACAGACGTTAATGGTAGAACCAGGATTGATGCCGGGTTTGTATGACTCCAACACGCAGTCAGGTTTTGCCGATTGAATGGGATTACTCAGCCAGGTGGTGGCTGCTACAGGGGGTGGTGGCTGTGTGTTCTCAACAGTCGCTTGATGGAAGGGGCTTGGCATAGCAGTCTGGTTGGAAGGGGAACAGCTAAAAGATAGTCTGATGCTGCCCAAAGGCAGCAATCATACTGCTTTTTATGGATTGTGTGTTTATGGAAGGGATCTTTAGAATGGCTTAATAGAAATTATGGGGGGACTGAAACCCCTTTATAAGCACTGTGGATGGAGTCAAGGAAAAGTTGAGGGTAGAGGACTGGGTCAGAGAAACAGAAGACAGAAATGCAGCTGGGGGGAGGCATGTGTTTGTATCAGGATGATCAACCGTCCTACGTCATCATTCACACTGAGTCAGACCCAAGAGGCATTTCACAGAAAGTGGATGGTGCCATCCATTCCCTAGAGGACTCTCCATTCCAAAAGAGATGTGTAAAAGAAGAAATTCTGTGGGTGTTAATAATAAACAGCCATTTAGAAAGCTCTCATTGAACAGCATTCCCTGCCCCTGAGAAGGCTGTAGCTATTATTATTTTCTTTTTTTTTTTCCTAAGAACAGGAAAAAAAAAAATATTAGCTGGGAAAAGCAAGAAACAATTGCTGTTGTTAACAATAAAATCATGACATTTGAATATCAAATTTTCAACTTTTTCAAAGAGCTGTTCTATATCATTATCTCATTTAGTTCTCACTTCCCTTAAGTGAGATGACAGGAGAGCCTCTTACTCCTAATCCACAGGAAAAAACAAAAGCTCTCAATGATGGATCAGAACCTGATGGGGCCCTCCATTGCTCATCATCGAAATTAGAACTTACTCAGTGAGCTGTTGTGGGCACAGAGAGGAATTAGCCAGGTCCTTGCTGTTTGGAAGTGAATTGAACCTTAGGTCCTGGTAGACAGAAAACCATCACTGTGAAAAGGCAGGTAAGGTGTTGTGCCCTTTACTTGCCTTGTTGGTCATTTTGGATTTGTTCAGGTTGACGAAGACACACATTTTCAATGATCATCAAATTACATCACCAATAGTACTAGGCAACATCCTTGTGTGCAAGGCGAAGTTCAGCATCTTCTGGACTGACCAGTCAGAGACGAATAATTTGCTCGTTGATATTTGATCCCTGATGCCTGCCAATCCAGGAGACACAGGAGACTCTTGTTCGATCCCTACATCGGGAAGATTCCCTGGGGGAAGAAATAGTAACCCACTCCAGTATTCTTGCCAGGATAATCCCATAAACAGAGGAGCCTGGCAGTCTACAGTCCCTGGGATCAAAGAAGACAGGGCAAGATGGTAGAGGGGGAAAAAAGAGAGGGAAAGAGGGTATTCTGGAATCACTTTTATGAATTGTTATATTTTTAATACTTATTACCTGCTAGGCAGTCAAGTTATAGGTGCCTTGCTTCAATTTTCTCTGAGAGATACATACTGTTACTAGCCTCACTTTGCAGATGAAAGAATTAAGGCCCAGAGAAGTAAAACAATTTGCCCAGGGTCACACAGCTGGTGGACAGTAGGGCTGGGATTGAATTCAAAGCTAGTGCTCTTAATTCACATGTCTTTCATCCTCCCTCCCAGGTCACATCATTTCAGCCCTGTATCTTTGAGTTCCTTGATCCCTGGGCTTAAGATTTATATTTTATTTCCTTTTCTCTTGACCATCAAGGATTTGGTCTTGGATGTTCTCTCCCCGTTCATTCCATCTCCCACTTTTGCCGAGATATTCCTCCTGGACCAGCCTCTCAGCAGACCCTGGTGTGACTTGGAAGGGTTACAAAGGTTTCCATCAGCTCAGAGGCCCTTATATTTTGGAGGGTTATAATATATGACATTCAATTCTCATTATCCAGTTGCTAGTGTAATTAATGTATTCTGACATGGCCATTGCTGCAAAAATCTCACTATATTGTGGGCCAAACAATGTGCCCTACAACTTAACAATGACTCGAAAAGGCCCATCTGATCTGGCTTCTTCCTGGCTCTGGCCTCCTCTCCCAAGCCTCCCTCCCTACTCCTACTCTGCTGCAGCTGCATCCTGTTACCTGCCCCATTGGGCCCAGGGGTTTGGGCTCCAGTCCCAGCTTTGCTTCTGTTCCCCTGCCTGGAGCGCTCTCCCCTCAGTCCATCTGCCAGACTCCTTACCCTTCTTGCAAAGCTCCTCTACAAAGTCCTTCTTGACCTCTGTCCACAGGCAACTCCAATCTCTCCCTAAGAATTCTACCATCTCTAGAACGTTTCTCATAGTTACTCAATATCTACCCTTTCTGCATGTGTTTTGGGGGTGTTTGATATGGAGGTGGGTGCTTGGTGTATGTTATCTCGAATTCTGGCAGCCACCATGAGAGGAAACATTCATGTTTCCGTTGACTGATGAGGACATAAGCTCAGGGAGAGAAGGACTGGCCCAGGCTCTCACAGACGTTAATGGTAGAACCAGGATTGATGCCGGGTTTGTATGACTCCAACACGCAGTCAGGTTTTGCCGATTGAATGGGATTACTCAGCCAGGTGGTGGCTGCTACAGGGGGTGGTGGCTGTGTGTTCTCAACAGTCGCTTGATGGAAGGGGCTTGGCATAGCAGTCTGGTTGGAAGGGGAACAGCTAAAAGATAGTCTGATGCTGCCCAAAGGCAGCAATCATACTGCTTTTTATGGATTGTGTGTTTATGGAAGGGATCTTTAGAATGGCTTAATAGAAATTATGGGGGGACTGAAACCCCTTTATAAGCACTGTGGATGGAGTCAAGGAAAAGTTGAGGGTAGAGGACTGGGTCAGAGAAACAGAAGACAGAAATGCAGCTGGGGGGAGGCATGTGTTTGTATCAGGATGATCAACCGTCCTACGTCATCATTCACACTGAGTCAGACCCAAGAGGCATTTCACAGAAAGTGGATGGTGCCATCCATTCCCTAGAGGACTCTCCATTCCAAAAGAGATGTGTAAAAGAAGAAATTCTGTGGGTGTTAATAATAAACAGCCATTTAGAAAGCTCTCATTGAACAGCATTCCCTGCCCCTGAGAAGGCTGTAGCTATTATTATTTTCTTTTTTTTTTTCCTAAGAACAGGAAAAAAAAAAATATTAGCTGGGAAAAGCAAGAAACAATTGCTGTTGTTAACAATAAAATCATGACATTTGAATATCAAATTTTCAACTTTTTCAAAGAGCTGTTCTATATCATTATCTCATTTAGTTCTCACTTCCCTTAAGTGAGATGACAGGAGAGCCTCTTACTCCTAATCCACAGGAAAAAACAAAAGCTCTCAATGATGGATCAGAACCTGATGGGGCCCTCCATTGCTCATCATCGAAATTAGAACTTACTCAGTGAGCTGTTGTGGGCACAGAGAGGAATTAGCCAGGTCCTTGCTGTTTGGAAGTGAATTGAACCTTAGGTCCTGGTAGATAGAAAACCATCACTGTGAAAAGGCAGGTAAGGTGTTGTGCCCTTTACTTGCCTTGTTGGTCATTTTGGATTTGTTCAGGTTGACGAAGACACACATTTTCAATGATCATCAAATTACATCACCAAAGTACTAGGCAACATCCTTGTGTGCAAGGCGAAGTTCAGCATCTTCTGGACTGACCAGTCAGAGACGAATAATTTGCTCGTTGATATTTGATCCCTGATGCCTGCCAATCCAGGAGACACAGGAGACTCTTGTTCGATCCCTACGTCGGGAAGATTCCCTGGGGGAAGAAATAGTAACCCACTCCAGTATTCTTGCCAGGATAATCCCATAAACAGAGGAGCCTGGCAGTCTACAGTCCCTGGGATCATGAAGAGTCAGACATGCCTGAGCACACACACGCGTGCTCACCTTCGTGATGTGCGCCTTCATCTCCTCCTTTCAGCTTGAATTAATGCTCCTTTCAGGGTAGCAATAGTTATGGGTGCATAAGAAGCATTGATTTTATTAATATTATCTGTTTCTTGCATTCTTTTATCATATGTTAAGAAGTTTTTCTTAGGTCTAACACAAGTCCACACTGCTAACATAAGATTGTATCTCCCAGTTTTGTCTTCACAAAGTCAAAAGACACAGTTTATGGAAAGTGAATACCCAAATAACCGGAGCAGCCAGCTCCTCCCTCCAGTCAGGGGCTCTGGCTGTCCTGGCACTCCTGGGAATTTTCTCTTTGTCTTTCGACTGATAAAACAATTTGAGGATCCCTCATTCAGCTCATATGGACTAACTCAAGGTGAGAGAGAAGGAAAAAGGAAGAATTAATCTTCCTTGTGTTGGAAATGGAAATAATGTACAGATGTCAAATAGCACATTGAGATGCAATATTGGAAAAATGGCACAAGTTCTTGAAAGCTAAATGATTGTTTCTGACTTAAACAGTGAATAGGAACTTCCCTGGCAGTCCAGTGGTTAAGACACCGTGCTTCCACTGCAGGAGGGACAGATTCCATCCCTGGTTGGGGAGTTAAGATCCCTCACAGCACACACACACACACACACACAAAGTAGCAAAAAATCTTGGCAAGGAAAGCTGCCTAACTTAATCAGATAGAAGGTTAAAAAAAATTCTAGTCTTCCTTCCTAAAACAAATTCTGATAAAAATCCTAAAGTGAATGAACTCTTGCATTAGAGAGCCCTGGGCTCATTTCCTGAGCTGGACACGTGTTAGTTGTAAAGATTTTAGACAAGTTACTGTACTTTTCTGAGCCTGTTTCCTCATCTGTAGAGTGGGGTGGGCGGGGGGCAGTAATCCTTTCTCTATAAGGTTGCTATAGAAATGATCACATTATAGTACAAATGGAGATGTGGGGAGAAGGGGTTAAGGCCCCCACTCCTCCCATTCTTTTCTGTTGCTCCTTTGTTATTGGCCTGCAGGCCCGCAGGGTGGGCCTCTCCTTCATTGGCACCTGGAGCACCTGGAGCCTCCTCCCGGGGAAGTTGTCAGTCTCCCTTTCATCCTCCTTATCAAGCCCAAGTGATGACACCCGAGCTGCCCAAAACACATACCAGTGCTATTCACTACCCTTTCCCCTGGAATTTAATCAGCACTCACAGACCAGCTCTCCAGGTTGCTGCAATTCTGGAGGCTTTGGTATTATTCACTTTGCTTTTCTCAATATTGTAAATAATTTTTAGATGCTGGTTTGTATGCAGGAAGGCGTTAACTATCAGACTTTTTAAAAAAGAGTGCCCCGTGGAGAAGTGATTGCATCTTTTGGGGCCAGTTGCTGCCTCAGAGACCAATGGCTCAGCTTTTCAGCAAGGAGCCTAATTAAACAAGCTTGGCAAAGTCCTCCAACTGACATGTCTCTGTGGGGCCGCATGAAAGCATGGTTTCAGGATGAAAAAGGGAGGCCTTTCCTGGAAATTATACCAGTTGACCAGAATAAATATTTTCTTCCCACATGCCTTTCTGAAGGCCCAGAGAGCACCTCTGTTGGTGATTCCCTGTGGGGACTCTGCCAGGAATTAGGGAAGGGGCAGAGGCTAGGAATCTCTAAAACCTTTTCCTCTAAAGAGCTGAGAGGAGTATTGCCTGGAAGCCCTTTATTTAATAAATCAGTTTTCTAGTTCATTAGTTCCTTTAGCCAACGAGTACTTGCCACGTGAATTTTTTTAGTTTTAGAATTGGTAAGATATTCGCGTATTTCAAAATTCAGAAGGGACACTGTAAAAGTCTCCCTTCCACCCACTCGCCAGGCTTCCCCGGTGGCTCAGAGGTAAAAGAATCCATCTGCAATGCAGGAGACGCAGTTTCGATCCCTGGGTGGGGAAGATCCCCTGGAGAAGGAAATGGCAACCCACTCTGGTATTCTTGCCTAGGAAATCCCACGGACAGAGGAGATGGCGGGTTGAAAAAGAGTCGGACATGACTTAGTGACTAAACGACAACAATCCACCCCCGAGCCATCCGGTTTCCCTTTCCAGAGGCAGCAAAGTTACCAGTTTCTTGGGTCTCCTTTTCAAGTCATGCTAAGTACAGAAAAACTGTACATATTTTTCCCTTTGCCTGTTTTTTTTTTTTGTTGTTGTTGTTGATTTGAGTTTTTCTAACCTGGTTCCAAATAGGAAAAGGAGTACGTCAAGGCTGTATACTGTCATCCTGCTTATTTAACTTAAATGCAGAGTACATCATGAGAAACGCTGGGCTGGAAGAGACACAAGCTGGAATCAAGATTTCCAGGAGAAATATCAATAACCTCAGATATGCAGATGACACCACGCTTACGGCAGAAAGTGCTGCTGCTGCTGCTAAGTCACTTCAGTAGTGTACGACTCTGTGTGACCCC